>JASKUP010000408.1:0-178976 GCA_030448955.1 Trichopoda pennipes
AACTAATTTTTGCTTTTACAATATTCTCATCTTCATGATTCGTAAACGAATTTTATATGTTCTTATTTTCCTCAATGTATGTTCGGGTGTATGTATGTGTATGTGTGTTTGCGTGTGTTTGTGTCAGTTTAAGGAAGTGAATATAACTTTTGTACACGAACTATATAAAAATGGTAGGGTATTTTTATACAATATTTAATCTCAAGAGTATAATTTATGATGATCATTTGTTTTGTTAAAAGCATTAGAAAAAACGGGGAAACAAAAAATAACTGAAAAAAAGCAAAAAAAATAATACTTTCAACGTTCCTACGGCCATTGATGTGTCATGTGTTTAGCAACACAAATAGAGAGTTAGACAGGCTCCGTTATACGGCCAACTGCTTATTTAAAGTAAATTATTGTTTATAGCTCAGTTATTGCAATTTTCAAGACTTGAAAATTCAAAGGAGAAGTTAGTACCCTCACAATAATTTTATTAAAATACTCGAATAATTGAATAATTTGTGTAATTAAAAATCATATTTTTCCTGGATTAATACAACAATATAGAATAAATAGATTCTACAAATGACATCTTCTTGGGTCGAAAGCACTGCATATAAAGCAATCCAGCTTCTGCTTCTGTAACAAAAAATTATGCTCCTTTTTTTGGTTTCAGCTATTTATGCATTGAAATATTTTAGAGAATACGTATCCAGCTCTGATGACTCATTTTTGTATTATTACTCTAGTGGAATGCTCTCGAATGAAATAAGAGAACTTGTTTTTGATACCCTAATTTCTTGATCAAGATCTCTTATCTTTGAGGTAAATTGGCTGATAAATTACACTATAGAGAAAATTTGATTTTCACTCGCACAGTTCCAATGTGAAACAAATTTCCTATACAGATTTTTCTTAACATTTTCAGCAAAGACTTTAGTGGAACTTCCAAATACACTACTTCCTCTATTGTCATTTCCACAACCTAATTTCTCAGTTCTGCAATGGTATGAGTAGGTGTCATCCCCTGCTTAAAAATAAAACATATCCGCTGTTTAAGATAATTATAATTCATATGGTATTTTAACGAGACCGTTTCCTAAATTGGCTTGATTTAAGTTGCATTAATTGACTTTTTTTGCAACTCTATTTGATTTCTAATTTAAATATTTTTTTTTATGTCCTACTGGCGCTCATAGTCTAATAGCAAAATCTAATGGAAATTTAGAAATATTTCTACTTACTTAATTTTTTGTTTGCTGATAATTTTAACCAATGGAGTATTAAAATAGTGAAAATTAAAATTAATGAAAATTATTAAAAAAAAACTAAAAAAACTATTATATGAATAACTAGCTGACCCATGGAGAACGAATTTGTGAAATCGCAAAGAAGAAGCGCTAACAAATAAACTCGATAGCCACCGTGACTGTTTTAACGGTGGCAGTATTCGAGTCCACCGTCATCCATCAATTTTCATTGGAGGCAGTTGGCAGCTGACGACGAATTTATGACGTGTGTATATTTTTGAAGTAAACAACGCTCAATATTTACGTAAATGCGATACAATATAATATCAAAACACAGTATACAAAAAAATTAAATGCGTTGAATTAATGAATGTGCATTCATTAAAATTCTATTGCCATTTTCCGTCCTAACTGGCATTCAGGTAAGCAGAATGCATTACCAAGTGCAAAGTGAATTTACCTGAATATATACGAACCTAATAACAGAACTGTCTGAACGTCAACACTGACTCAACAGTACAAACTAAAACGCGGCTTGAGAATGATGCATTCGCATCGAAAGCGCTCGCCATCGAATACGAACCAGCCAGTTACTACAAAAAATGGCAATATTATTTCATTTACTGCCGGAGGACAAACAAATAACATAATACCACACAAAAATTTATTCAAGTCAATCCAGTCGTGTAGTTGAGTAACCTATATATCGACTGCAGCGCCATCTGCTGGGTTGGTTTGCAAATGTAAACCATCCAAGGCGGCATCCAAACGCATGCAAAAAAAAATTATTCCGTGACATACACACGTACAGTAGAATTATAAACATAACGAAGATTTGTATGACAGGTACCACGTGTCTTTATCAAAACCCGCCTAAATTTGCAGAATTTGAAATACCAAATTCTGTTTAAATACCTCTATCAGGAGCAGAAATAATAGATTTTTATTTTGTCATTTATATGGAAGGTACTACGCCCGTTTGTCCAATTAGACTAAACCACCCGGGGCGCCACCCAAACGCATACAAAAAATTTTAGCAAATCGGTCCAGCCGTTTAGGAGGAGTTCAGTCACAAGGGACGTACAGCAGAATTATATATATAAAGATTATGAATATGTGTATAATAATTAAATTCACTATCAAATTTTAAAAAATATTATGATATCATTTTCCTTTTATATGGAAAACTTTAGCATAAAAAGAAAGGAAATTTGTGGATTTAAATTCTAAAAAAATATTTCTTGATATTCTCACAAAATATTTATTATAAAAAATTGATAATTTTTATAGTTTTTTAAACGATCTTTTTTATCTTTAATAAATATCTTTTTTCTTTTTTAAGATCTTTTTTTATATATTTTTTTTCAATATTTCGCTTTCCTTTGGAAAGCTTCTTCAGGAAAAAATTTTTTATAAAAAAGAAGAAAGAAGAAGCTTTCCAAAGGAAAGCGAAATATTGAAAAGAAAAAATATATAAAAAAAGATCTTAAAAAAGAAAAAAGATATTTATTATTATAAAAAATTTTTATTAAAAAATAGATATCCTATAATATTCTCATAAAACATTTATTTCAAAATATTTGAAATGTATTGTAATAAAATCAACATAGCATAGACAGCAAGACTCAAAAACACTTCTATACAAACACTACAAAACATATCAATCAGTTGCTTAGATTGAAAATGATTCCGATGAATTATAAATTGCTTAATTTTAATAATTATTTTTTTTTATAAATTAATATGACAACATATTCTAACTTCTTATGTTGGTTTATTAAACAGGATATCCTCATAAGGTACTTAAGCTAAAGTACATAAAAAGGAAAAATGCTGATGACCACCTGGCGATTCAAAAACTATTGCATTACATTCAACTTGAGACTAGTTTTTCCGGTTTTCTTTAAAAATTAAAACAAAAATTTAACAATATACTTTTTTTTAATAAATTTTAAAATTTAAATACACATAAATTTAAGCCATTTCAACAAAAAAAAAAGGTTCAAATGGAAAAAATAATATTTATGTACTTGAAAATCGTTGCCACATGGCGTAGGCAATATTTAATGCAACCTTGGCCGACTTAAAAATCATGAAACGATTTGGAGTGGCCATCGATGTAAGTGTATTTGAAAATAAAAAAAAAATATTGAAAGAGGAAAAGAGTCAAAGTAAACTAGAGAATGTGGAATGTGGGGATTTTATTGTTGTTTTTGAAAATAAAGAAAAATGTTAAAGAATATTAAAGAAAAATACAAGCTTTGCAAAAATAAAATATTATGTACACTTACACACACACACACAAAATAATAGATGAAAGTAAAACTAAAACTCGCAATATCCACCCACCCGCTCGTAACTATTACAAGTTCTCTTTCTCTCTGTTTCCCTTTTTTTCTCTATGAAAATCAACAACAAGCTAGGAGCTAAGAAGACATACTTTAATTTTATATACAAGCGAAGCAAATTGTATAGCTACACTCTATGTATATGCATGTAAATATGTCTATATAAAAATTGTAAATGTGTGTGGGTGGGTATGTGCATATGACTATGGCTGTGTTTGTTTTTAATAGATAACTAAAGTAATTTATTTTGGTATGGAGGTCATAGAAATATATAAAAGAAAAAGCATTTCTTAACCTCCTTTACTTTATTATACATATACATACATATAGTCATATACGTAAATATCATTGTCATTTTTTTTTTGTTTTTGGTTTTTGTCTTGTTAAGCTAGTAAAATATCGCACATAGAAATATACCAACTTAAATAAATGAAATAAATAAAATTCATGCTTGTGTGTTGTTCTCTTGAAATCACTTACGCATCATGGTCTTTTACATTTGATACTTTTTCTTACTGTTTTATTTAAAGAATACAATTTTTTTTGTTGATATAACAAACATATAAAACTGCTAAAATTATTTGTATTTTGATAATATTTTCTTTTGTTTATACGGCTAAATCTCATGGGAGAAAATTGTCTTTTTATAGCTTAAATGCTACTGCTGTTGTAGGGACAGTAATTATGATGGCTTCATCAAATATCTTTAGGGGATATTTTTTTTCTTCTATTTTGCATTCATTTTAGTTCCCTGCTAACGCAACAGCTACAACAAAAGTAATAATAAAGAGTTGATTTTGATGCTATTTGCTTGATTGGTTGGTTGTAAGACTGCCGGCATAGGAGGTTAAGAAAATTTTCATATTGGCTGATTTGGTTGATAATATTTTTCCATTCCCTTTAAAGAGTCAAACTATACAGAGACCTAGTCATCATTATCCAAACACAGATGGAGTTAAAAATAATTTGTGCAAAACCATAAAATGACATAACGAAGACCAGAGCTTTCTTGTGCATCAAACAAAAAAGTTGATATACACACACTTTGTTTAAACGCCAGTTATTTGGCTATAACGTTAACACAGATAAGATACAAATATATACAAAATAATCTATGGTAACACCATTTGCTTAAATTTTACATTTGTTAGTTTAGGGGTCGAAGTATAATTAGGAAGGCTTTGGGGACGCTTTCATTTTTATACTAAAGATGTTATGTCTTTCTGTTATTTCAAGCTGTGGTGATACCAACTTTATTGAAACTCAATAGATAAGTTAAAATTAGGTTTTTTTTTAAAAGAGAAGTAGCTCTTCATGCAACAATGCCTATTTAGTCAAGTACCATGCTACATTCTTTTAGGAAAGGGATAGAGAAGAGGTGCGACAGTTGGTGAAAGTGGAAAGATAGTTACGGAAATTAACTGTCTTATAAGACAGCTCAGTGACCGACCATGCCTTCATCACTGAATAGCTCCATCGACAGTCAATTTTTATTTATAGTGACAAAAAACCAAAGTCTTTGTTGGAAATCAAACCCACAACTCCCAGTCAAGTAAGTTAGCACACTACCTACTAGCTTACAGGGGCAATTTTTGTGTGGAGAGACTCTTAAATTTATAAAATGATGAATTTTTTATTAAAGTTAGACCAATCTATAAGTTTTGCTGTTCAACTAAACAAAGCTCTTTTTACTTGGGTACAGTTTTCCGTCGACCCTCGTCAAATTTGGTTTGTGAACAAACCGGTTACGGCTGTTTGCCATCTTCAGTGTTCTTTTTGTACTAGTTGCGTTCTATTGTCAGCTGTGTTTATATAGTTCGTCTTGTTCGTGTTTCCTGTCGTGTTATTGCATTCGTCCCTTTCTCTCTTTTTTGTCTGTAACTCTCTCTCCTATTTCGTTTGTCTGCTTTTACCTAATTTGTCTCTGTCTTTTCATTCGTCTCTCTTCCTAATAAATCCCTTTACAATCATGCCTGTTGTCCGTTTGTGTTTTTGTGTGAACGTGTTGGGGTTTTTCTATGACGTAATAGTCTGTAATTGTACGTTTATGATGTTCTTTATTGCTTTGGTCTTGTGCACCTGCGTAACGTGTTTGTGTTGGTGTAATGTTTGTTTTTTTGTAAAAATGTTTGAATGGTTCAAATCTTGTGTCCGAAGTAGAGTTTATTTGTTCATTTATTATTCACCCGTCAAATGTTTTCTGTTTGTATATTTCCATGTTCTCTAATACATTTAGAGTCCTTCCTTTGTGCTGTGTATGAAGAAGTTTTACCGTTGTTTTTATATGTCCTGGTGTACATTTGTTGTTGACTATATGGTTCGCCAAATTTTATTCTGGAGTTGATTTTGGTTCTCGTAGTTTTTTGTTATAGTCTCTAATGTGCTCCCTAAATCTGGTCTTACTTTTTCGTCCTGTTTGCCTGATATAACTGTAATGGCATGTACAAATTAATTTGTACACTCCTTGTTTGTCTAATATATTTGTGTCGGTTGTTCTATTCTGTAGTATTCTACCTAAGTTGTTTCTTGTTCTGAATGCCGTATTGATGTTGTGTTCTCTAAAGAATTTTGCTAGTTTGTACGTTGATTTTCCCATATATGTTAATGTAGCCCAGTTTTTCCTTCCATTCTCCTGTGCCTTGTTCAATCTAATTTGTCTCTTGATGTTATCTACCAGGCGCTTTTTGTATCCATTGTTTTCCGCTATGGTGGTATTTGTATTTATGTATTTATGTTTAAAAGTATTTAAATAAAATGGAAAATATTAATGAAAGGCTTAAATATTCTGTATTCCATGACACTTTAGCGGTTTCCATATACTGGAGAGATTCTTCAAAGTAGCACAGTTGAGAACTTCCTCAAGAGATAAATCCATTTTCGATTCCGGGCAATCAATTAAGATGTGTGGATCACTAGGCGTAACATTACAAAAACTGCAAGCGGCCGACTCGACCCTGTTGTAGAGTAATGCTGTGTACTAAATATTGTTTTTTCCTAATCTTAATTGGTCAAGGTCCATGCATTCCCTGCGTGTAAGGCTTTTGTTGTACTTATTTCATCTAGGAACCGGATTTATCTGTTCCGCAAAATGATTGAAGGGTCCCAACAAAGCTTTAGGAAAGCATGGTGTTTCGGAAATTCCGCCCAAAGTTAAAGAGTTTTTTGCGGCCCTATCCGCTGCATTGTTTCCCTCAATTCCAATATCTGATGGAATCCACACCAGTAACAAATGATCACTAGCACTTAGAAGATGTATAATATTATCATATAGTCCATTATGATTTTTCTCAATGGCTCCAATAGCACTTAAACTATCGGTGAAAATAATTGCTCTTGCTTGTTTACGTAAAGCAAAGTCGATGGCGTTTATTGCATTTAATTCAGCTACAAAATTCCCAACGAAATCTGGCAAACGATCCTCCAAAACACCAATGAAATTTTTATTGTCCAAACTTTCAACTACAGAATAAGATGATATACCACTATCATAAAAGCCATCTTATCTTATCTTTTTTTATTTTTTAATTTTAATTTAAATTTAGATTTTCCTTAGTCTATTCTTAAGGAGACTAACGCACAGAAATTCTACCTAATGCATACAATCAAAACTTATTAAAAGTATTTGATTAAGTAAAAACACTTACTTCATTTCCAAGTTGTTTTATTAAAAAATTCTTAAAAGATTTGAAGAGAAACAAGTTTTCATAATAACAAAATTAAATTCCTTAAAATACAAACTCATTTATATGCCTCCCTATTTACAAATCTTGTTTAACATAAACACCCTTCAAGAAATCCAAAAAAAAGAAGAAGAAGTAGAAAGAAATGGTTATTTATTTAATACCCTCATTTACATTGTGCCATAAAATCAAGACATTTTGATTCTTAACTATCATCGAATTATTCGATTTGTAAGAAAACATTTATAACAAGTTAAAGCCAATGTATGCCTAAAAGTATATGAAAGTGAATGTATGCCCGTTGTTAATATTATATAACTAAAGTGTAAAGCAAAAAAATAAAGAAATAAAATGTTAACCAAACTGCATATATTATCATTTCAAATCATCGCATATTCAATTTCCATTGAATTTTATTACATACTTTTCTTTATTTCTTGATTTTCTTTTATTTAATGATATTATGTTGTAATCATATGTATGTGTGTGTGTGTTTTTATTTTTTATTACTTTATTTTATTTCTTGCCAACCAGCCTTCATTTATACTTATTTACTTATTTACTAACTTGCTTGCTTGCTTGCTTACTTAGTTAGTTAGTACAATGATCTATTTACATAATCTTAATCTAAAGCCATTCGTTTACTTTCTGCTGTAATCCTATTAAAAAGCCCTACCGAAGAAGAAAAACGAAACAATAGCAAACAATAAGAAAAAATAACTTATTCTCTAGTTAAATAAAAACAAAAAAATGTTGCATATTTTTCGGCTTGTTGGTATTGATACCAAAAGCATTATTTAGGCGTTGTTTAAGTATTTAACCACATTCTACCGCCACTTTAACTTTAAAATGTTGTTATAAGCAAAATACATGCTCTCATTTCTTGTTTATCTAACTGGCCTTTGCTAGTATTTTTCCCACAACTACAACTACATCTACATCTATACAAAAACAACAAATACATTTAAATATATTGTGATTTTTATAGCTTTTAATGCAATTTATTTTAATTTCTTATTTTTCTTTTAAACATTTTTCTACGTTCTGCTGTATTCTTTGTTATTGTTGTTTTTTTTTTCCTCAAGTTTTGCTGGTGTTGGAAAATTAAATAATAAAATTGAAATGAGGGGTTCGGTTTATTAAACTTAAGTTTGGCTCAAAGGAAATAAGTCAAGGGAATATAAAATTGTTCTGTTGTAAAAAGAAAGCAGAAAAATTAGCATTTCAATTTATTTTTTAAATCAGTTTTTTTTTTACAAAATTCATTTTTAAGCCAATGGAAAAAGGATGCGTAAATTATTGAGAATTTAAAAATATTAAAAAGTATTTTTATGAATATAAAAACATAAATGTTTCCGCAAGCTGCCCACACCACTTGACCGAACTTTTTAAAATTTTTAGTTTCTTGCTAATGGTCTATATAATACAAGAAAAAAATAATTACTTTATTTATTCGAAGTGGGTGTGGCACATTCCCATACAAAGTAAATAAGTAAATACTAACCATTTTGCTACTGTCGCCGTAATCCTAAGATTCTGCACAAAACAGGAACCTCTTTATTTGAATGGGCATTATAGCAAATAATATACCCAATTGGAACAGTGGCCGTCATACCTCCCACACAAAGTGATTATTGTTATATTACTAGTGAAGAAGAAGAAGAGTTTTAAAATTTAGCACAAATAACCCTGTTGTTAATTTTGATAGCTACACAGATAATTGTCTGAAGTCTAGCAATAGCAATGTTACCTATAAAACAGCGGGTAAAGTTGTTGTGCTGTATAATTTTTTTTAGAAAATAAAATATCATTTTCTAAAAAAAATTTCCTCAGTCACAATTTTCTATAAAAAGTTACGATACAAATTAATTAATTAAAAAAAAAAATTCATATCACAAATTTTTCAAAATAAAATTTCATCAGTCATAATAATTCTATAGAAAATAATCATGAGTCGTTAATTTTTAAAAAAAAATTATTTCATAAATTTTTTATTTTTTATTAAATATGTATTAATCTTTTAAATTTAATTTAAAACGACGATTTAAAAGATTAAAACATATTTAATAAAACTAAAAAAGGTCGAATAAAACTGAAAATAATAATCAAATAAATTTTTTATGAAACAATTTTTTTCAAAAGGATATCTTGCAGTTATCCTGTAAAAATTTTCCTTTAGTGTCAATTAATCTATACAATGAAAGAAGAAAATATTTTGTCAATAATTAGTTTTCTTTAAAAAATTTCCTTAGTCATAACGATTCTATAAAAAATATCATTAGTCTTTATTTTTCTATAAAAATTTTTCACCAATAAACATTTTCATATAAAAAATATTTTAAACCATAACTGTTTAATACAAATTTTTCATCAATTATAACTAGGAAGGTTCAATAGACCACTCTACATCCCTTATCAATACAATACTTAAACAAAAGGCTGGGTTTATAGAAAGAATGGGCATGGAAGCACCCATATAAAGTAATATATTATCATCGCTTATTTAAAAGAGAAGATAAAATCTTCAACATATGATGTCTGCAATTATTATACAAGCATAAAAATACAGGGTCCGCCATCTAACTTTTTTTTCAACTAGTGCTTATTTCGTGAATGGTAACACTTAGTTCATGTTTGATTTGACTGATAATTAGTTTTCTCCTTCCGCTGAACGAATATGGTTGTGTATACGCTTGAACAACGCTGGAAAATATTGCGAAATCATTTTGAAAATCATGGCAATGTTGCAGAATGTGTGTGAAAATTGCGTACGGATTTTGGATAAAGAGAAGCACCGTCAGCTCCGTATGTTCGTTATCTTGTAAAAAAAGTGAAAGAAACTGGCATCCGCATCGATTAACCAAAGCGTGAAAAGCCAAAAATAATGCATACACCCGAGAATAGTGCTGCTGTGACAGAAAGTGTGCGTGAAGCGCCATCAACATCAATTCACCGTCGTTCTCAACAATTGAACATTTCAGAGACATCACTCAGACGAATTTTGCATAAAGAGCTTGGTATGACGCCATACAAAGTCCAATTGGTTCAGGAGTTGAAGCCAAGTGAGCATCCAATGGGTTTTCGCTGCGCTAAGTGGGCCTGCGATCGACTTACAGAAGATGCCGATTTTGCAAAAAAAATAATCTCCTCAGATGAAGCTCATTTTGATCTTGGCGGGTATGTAAACAAGCAAAATTGTAGCATTTGGGGCACAAAAAATCCGCACGCATACAATAAAAAGCCGATGCACCCAAAACGAGTCATTGTTTAGTGCGGAATTTAGTCCAGAGGCATAATTGGATCATTTTTCTTGGAAAATGAGCAAGGAGTGGCCGTTACAGTCAATGGCGATCGTTATAGGGCCATGTTGAACGAATTTTTTTACACAAACATTGAAGAGAAGGATATTGGCAACATTTAATTTCAACTGGACGGCGCTACGTGCCACACAGCCGAAGCTACACTCGATGTTTTGCGTCCTATTTTTGAAGATCGCATTATTAGCCGCGGAGCTGATGTCGTTTGGCCACCTCAGAGCTGCGCTTTGACACCGTTGGACTATTATTTATGGGGTGCCGTCAAAAATAAGTGTTACGCCGACAAGCCAGAGACAATTGACGCTTTAAAGGACAATATTCGTGAAGTCATTGGTGAAATACAGCTGCACACATTCTATAATGTGCTTAAAAATTGAACAGATCGTGTAGGCTACTGCACGGCCAGCCGAGGCAGCCATTTGAATGAAGTTATTTTTCATTATTAACCGGAAGGATTGTACTTTCAAATAAAAAAAGAAATTTGAGAAAATATGCAGTAGTTTCGTTTATAGCATTTAAAACAAAAAAAAGGTTATTTGGCGGACCCTTTATTAGCTTGATTGAAATAGTAGGCTTGTTACTTCACATATAAAGGGAGATGTTACTGTCTTTTTGCGCAGAGAAGAGCAACAAATAAAATTTCTAATTTATAAAAATATTTTAGATTGAAAATCCTACGTATTTTTATAATTCAGAGCGCGCTGGGAATTTAGTTTTTAATATCAATATATTAAAACGCCTAAAACTAGGCAAAAATAGTTATTAATAGTAATATTCTAGGTCATTTTTTGCCTAAATAGAAATATCTTTATATCAGCTGTGTGACTGATCTCGATTGATGAGGAAACGATAGTTTGCTAAGGATTTCATGAATTTTTAAAAAATTAAATGCACAAATCAAATAAAAAACCTTTTTAAAAAATGTAGTTTTAATCTCAAATGTAAATCCTTTGTTTTCCATTTCACACCTGTACTGCTGACTTAATATTTTCTTATTATAAAATTAATAAATTAATTATTTATTTTAACTAACATATACAAAGATTAAAATCTTCTGGCCAAAAATTCGTGTATCTCTCTCTGTCTTTTTCTTTCTTACTCTCTCTCTCTCTTTCATTTTAATTCTATTGTTTACTTAATGAAATTGGCTTTAAAATAATTTCATGTGACACTTTATGGTTTCATTACAAAAGACAAGAATGGAAACAAAAAAAAAATTAAATAAAAATAAAAAAGTATTAATAAGAAGCAGCAAATGGCACATTCAATTAAAAGGCCACTCATAAGAAAAGGCACACCAGTGCTAACAGAATTATAACATTTTAATGGTAAGATTATAGTGAGTTGTGTATATTAAACTGGCTTCTTAAATTCGTTTTTCATTTTTATTTTTGGTCATAATTCTTTTTAATGTAACATTGGTTTCAGGGACATTTGCCAAAAGCTATCAACAGCCACATTTATAGTCCATTTTATATATATATTTTTTTATAATTTCCTAAGACCCAGTGAGAAGTCATTCAACCATTCAACTACCTCTGCCATCTAAGCGGTTTCTCTTCTGGCAAATAAAAATTAAAGAGTTATTAGTTTTTTTATTGTTTTGTTTCCTGTGTGATATAACGAATTTTTATTTTTTATTACATTTTAAAAAGCAGCACTTAACAATTTAAACCAGATTTATTACATAATAGACCGTCGGCTGGCTTTCCACGCTATTCGAGCAGCTATTTGAAAAGTTGAAGTATTTTTTATATGTTCATGCAGTTTGTAAAATTTATTTAAATAAAATTGTTTTTAGCACATGCTGCTGATTTTATGGTCACAGCCTTGAAAACTTTCTTCCTTGCATGTTGTTTTTAAGGGCAGCAATAAGCGCTTTGGTTTTATAATCAAGAATTTTATATACCAAAGAAACAAAGGAAGCAAGCAAGGAAGCATTATCACGCCAAGTCAACTACACAAAAAAAAATCTTTTTTTTTTGAGGAAAAGAAATTTAAAGCGATAATGAATTATGTCAGTTGTAAAATAATAAAATAGTAAAAATATATTTTCGGCTGCATTTAAGCTTTGTATACGAAAATATTGCTTTCGGTTAAAATAACAGATCCTTAAAAATATAACTTGGTTTTGAAAATAATTTTTTTTCAGTGACAAAACAATTTTTTTCGCAATTTATTTCATCTTTCGAACACGATGCAGTTTTTCAATGCGAACAGATTTTTGTTTTTGGAAAAAAATTTAGTTGTTTTTGGGGGAAATAACTCTTATTCAATAATAACCAACCGTCGTTGAGATTGAAATATTGCTAGGTTTATTCCTTTAATAAAAGTAGCGATCTTTTATTACAAAATAATAACTCAACAATTTAGAGTTTTAAATTAAAGCACACGATTTATTCATTTTCGTTACACCAAAAAATACACGATGGTAACTTTACCACTGTAACATCAAAAATTGTTTTATTATTTTTACGTCGATGGTTATACTTGAACTAACTCTATTGCTCATGGCATGGTGCTTATATATTAATTGGTTTTTCAACAAGTACTTGTTATTAAATTGTAGCAACACCAACAACATGATAGTTTAGACATTTAGTTTTCTTGATGTATTCGTAGTAGATGTATTGCCAATTGTTACAATAAATTCAGTTTGCACAAAATTGGCATTAAAATAATTAAAATCCACTAATGAATGTGGTGGTGTTCCGTTAAAGTTACATTTCTTAAAATTCGTGATATTTTCGAACAACATAATCGTCTATCTGAGACCGCTATTAAGAATTTGGTCGTTAATTTTGAGTCGACAGGCTCGATACAAAATGAGTGAATAGCAACGCCTGTTCGAGCGGGTCGTTCAACTGAAAACAGTGCAGCCGTCAGCGACAGTGTTAAGGTAAATCGAAATTTGTCAATTCCTCGACGTTCTCAAGAATTGGGATTCAACAAAACTATAACATGGCGAATTTCTTATAAGGATTTCATTTTAAAGCCTTATAAGGTTCAGCTGGTGTAGGAATTGAAAACGAGCGACCATTCACATCACCATAGGTTCGCTTGTTTTTCTGAAAATATCATTTTTTCAGGCGAAGCCCATTTTCACTTGTCAGGGTATGTCAACAAGCTAACTTGCCACATTTGGGTTTCTCAAAATCCTAAGTGTTTCTGTATGTCATGTATGTTGTCTGAAGGCGTAATTGCCGGATTTTTTTTTTTTTTTTGAAGATGAGGGTTGGAAATGCGGTAGTGGTCAATGGATCACGCTATATTGAGGTGCTAACAAATTAATTTTGTGCTATTATAGACCACGGGGATATCACTGACATGTGGTTTCATAAGGACGTTGCCACATGTCGCACAGTTAATAAAACGAAAAAATTCAGTGCAAACTAAATTTTTCCCATCCCATAATTTCACGACAATCAGCAGTTAAGTGGCCAGCCAGATCGTGTGATTTAACGCCACTGGAATATTGTTTGTGGACGGAGTCTATTAGCAGCCAATCTAATCGATTGTAGCCTTCGTGATGTGATTAAAGAAATAGGATCGCCATTTTGCCAAAAAGTGATTAAAAAAATTTTAGAAAGAATCGACATCTGTCGGCGTGGTCATTGTAGGACATTTGCCAGATATCATTTTTCATTCATAATTGCGAGCTTATAAAATTGAATCATCTTAGTCTAAAGTTTTGGTTTTAGTTTGTTTTAAAAAACAAACTTCTTAGTGAAAAGCTCTTTGAAAGAATATTCTACTTTAACGTGATAAATGTTGTTGTTCTTATTATTCAGTTTAGCCGCCTGCTTGGCTGTGCTAATTGTGTTTATTTTCTGTTGTATGTATTATTTCGTGGAGTTTATCATAAGCATAATGTTGTTGTCTTGTGTGTAGAGTATTTCTTAGACACTACGCTGTTCGTAAAAGAAGCGATATGGCATTTCGTTTACGAGTTTAATAATAATTGTTTTCTTTTAAAAAAACAAAACAAATGCGCAACAAGATAATGACAATATTTTTTTATGGATATTTGTATGAATTTATCTTTAGTTCATTGAAGTGGGCTTTTTTCGAAATATAATTTTGCCGATATTGTCATGGAAATATCTTCATTTATAGTATTTCCTTTTTATCAAAGGAATTTATTTTTTCCAACCTAAAATTTTAAATTTTATTTTCTTAAAAAAAAACCTATTGAGAAGAAAAAGATATTAAAATCATAAAATTTAAAACTGTATTTCTGGCGCACAAACATCAGACAAAGATTTATTCAATTAAAGCACCAAGTTTCGATCAATTTTGGTGATGAGAATTCGTCTTTTTATTAATTATGAAAATATTATTTTTTATTATGAAAATGCGTTTTCAGTGATGAATTAAATTTTAGATGGTAAACAATTTGAGTGATGTAAAAAAAAGCATTTCTTTAAGTGAGAAAACATAATTTCTTTGGGCGACAAAAGTTATATTTTACAACAATAACTTTATAAAGAATAGCTAATGAATAAAGAAGCAAGAAGAAAAGGAAAAGTAATAAATAAAGAATATAGAAAAATTAATTCTAGATAAAAACCAACCGTTTTCAGTTATTGAAATATTTGCATACATTTAAAAGAATATTTTTTATACAAATATATTTTCCTCGACACAAGTATCACAAGTATTTTTACAATGGAGTACATTTTGCGAAAGAGTATTTCAGAAGAATGAAGAAAAAATAGTTTTGCTGAAAGTACTATTTTTAAAAAAATGCAAGTCTATAGTTAACACACAATTTTTATTTTCCCCCTTTAAAAAAAGTGAAATAAATTCAATATAAGTGTTCGAATAATAAATGGAAATACGGCATTCTCCAAAAATAAATAGTAAAAAATGGAAAAATAATTTTTGTAGTAGAAAATAAATATTTCAAATTTATTTCCGGTTTACACAAATCAATTTTCTTTTTTGAATACTTTGGGCTGTCCTCTTTGAAGTTTCCTTTACACAAATTTCATTTATAGGCAATTAAATAACACTTGCGTGACCCCATTCTTTTCTGCAAAATTGCGCTTTCCTTAATTTCTTAAAAAATCTAAAGACCATCTGCTTACGCGTCAGTTACAGAAGAAACCCTTGTGGCTCAAGTTATTTGTAAAAAATTTTTTAAGCTTTTGTGTCATAATGTAGGTGTCGTATGAACGTTATGCTTCAGAAAATAAAGCCCTTCATTTTGCCGTGTTAACTTAGCATTATTTTATGCTTTTATGAATTTGATTGTTCTTAAAAAAAATATTTGAACAATGAAAGCTGTTCCATAATTATAGCCACTAGTGTAATGATGGACAGTACATAACTCCCCTAACACTTAGTTGGTTCAGTGATCGCCTAAAAGTAGACATCCTAACATCTCGCCTTGATATCCATTACCTGTAACATCGTTTTACGTATCGTCCGTTTTTATAATTTTTGTTGAATTTGTTACTCCAGGTGACACGTAAATAGCATGCACTACATTGTTTCAGAAAAGTGAACTTAGTCTTGCCAACAACACATATAATTAAAGATAGAACGTTGGGTGGGTGGGTTTCTAGCAAATGAGATTGAGATCAATTCGACAATATCATAGTGTTTTGTTCTTTCTTTGTTCATGTAACTATCACATATGATTTGTGTCAATAATAATAAATATGATATTTCGGAGGATTAATATCTGTCTTTATAATGCAGTCATCGATAAACGGCAAAATGTAACTATAAATAGTGCCAAATTTTGTGCCCGAAAAACATGCTTTGCGGGGAAGTCTGATAACCTTCTTTCAACATGCATCAACTCAAAAAACTTGTGAAAGATGGTTTTCGCGATTCAGAAGTAGTGATTGCGACACAGACAAGAAGAGGCCTTTTTAGCGGAAAAGGTTTAAAAATGTGGAATCGGAAGCATTACTTTTTGTCAAGCACATTATCATTGAGCGTCACATAACAAGCCATTTCCCTATGCTTAAAAACATTGGGATTTATTCAAAAGCAAGGAATTGGGTCCCATATGAATAGAAGCCATGAGACATTGAAAGGCGATGTTGTATGTCGGAAATGATGCTTGAACGCTGCAAAAATAGTTATTTTTGTATCGTATTGTCTAAAGTGAGACACACATTTCTGTACAAAAATATTAAAAAAATGTATTGAAATTTTAAACTCTTTTATAAAAAATGTTTCTTGTAACAAAATTACAAGGTTTGCTTAAAAGATCGATTTTTTAAAATACAGTCAGAATGAGTAATTATTCCCCTACAGATGGGACCGTCGCATTTTTGTATTACCAGTGTTACCACTGAATTTTAATTTATTAAATTATAATTTTTTTAAAATTCTAAAAGTTGTTTATTGATTTTATATTATATAATTAAAGTGCGTCTACTAGTTTCATTGTTCACAACCCTCTTCTGCCTTGTCTCTTGTTAATTTTTCAGCGCTATTCTATGACAGCTATTCAGTTATTTTCTATTTTCTAATTTTTCCAGAATTTATCGTTGCCATAAACGGTAATTTTTTTGTGTTATGTACCAAATAGCGGTGAACATGTGTTAGTGAATTTTTGTATATTTAATTTGTCGATAAAGGCGCATGTATATGTTTTAACGTGAGGATTATTTTTATATAAAAGTTTTAATATTTATTTATTGATGTTATAAAATGTTTGCTGTCTTAATATTTTGTTTTCTATTCTTTCAGTACATTTGCTTCATCTGCTCTCATCATTGTACTGTGATGTCGTTTTATTCTACATCACTCGCGGGACTGTTCAAGGAAATATATTTATTGAATTATTAAGTTTCGTATATGTGTGATTAAGGAGAATGAAATGTTAATATTAATTTATCTGGTTTTTGTTTTAATTTTTAGCATTATGAAATTGTTGTCATTTCACTCTCTAGATGTTATTTTCTAAACAAAAAGACTAAAAAGTTTAAATTAAATGTTATGTTTTTCTCAAGTCATTAAAATTTTTTTTTAGTTTCAGATCTGATAAATGGGAATGGCTTTTAAATTAAGCTTAATGCTTTAAATTAGGCAATATGCAGGTACATACCTGCACTTAAATATCTCTAGTTTTTTTTTTTGCTTCAAGTGATTTTGCCATAATTCTCAATATCTAAATTTTGTTCTCATTTTGTATTCATTCATATTTGTTTGATAGAAGGAATTTGGAATTTTTATATAATTTCTGGAAAAATGATATTAGAACGTTCCTAAGGCTAAGGAAAACATGATAGTTATTTTATCTGAATTTGCTTTTTAATTTAAAGAAAATTTTTTTATATGTAGAAGTTTTGTTTATATAAACGAAGTTATCTTTATATGAACACAAAATAGAGCAAAAATATTTTAAATCGATGGATTCTTTTTATCTATTAAATGAAAATTGTATATTGCCAGGCAACAGGAAACAAAAAAACTGATTCATACTCATAAAATCAATGACTACATGTCTGTTTAATTTAATTTTAGGAGTTTCATTACTTTCAAATTTATTTGAAAATAATTTAATATGGCGAATTGAAATTGTCCTGTTTCTCGCTCAAAAGAAATTTTATTTATAAAAAAAATTATAAAAGCGTATGGTTTTCTTTATAATTAATTTTATATGAATGCAAAATATTCATACGTGGGATCAGTACAGGGCACTCGCCATGAATTCAGCTATGATAGCACCTCATCTCTTTAGAGCAAAGAATAACACTTGAAGCTAAAAACATATCTGTAGAATGGTAACAATAACAATATTCCATTTTTCATAACCATATATATTATAAATTTAATTATTATAACTTACTTCACTATTAACTATTAATTATCATCTCTACTATGTAATTTAAGTCACCTCCACATCGGTAATAACTTTAAGTGCTGTATTAACGTCGAATTAAGCAATTAAATAACAACACGAAAAACCAAAAAATATTGAAAAAATATTTTTTATATTTATTTATTTTTTAACAAATCATGTGTTCCTGTAGTCTAGTAGATAGTGTACTAGCTTGTCAGCATGGGGGTTGTGGGTTCGATTCCCAACGAAGACCTTGGTTTTTTTTCACTACAAAAAATAAAAATTGACTGTCGGTGGGGTTGCTCAGCGATGAAGGAATAGTCAATGGTCGCTGTGCTGTCTTATACGGCAGTTAATTTTCGACTATCCTTCTACTTTTACCACCTGTTTCATCTCTTCTCTATCCCTTTCCTAAAGAATGTAGCACGGTACTTGCCTAAATAGGCATTGCTGCCTGAAGTGCTACTTCTCTTTAAAAAAAAAAATTTACAAAGGCTTTACTTTCAAAGAAAATTTTTAAGCAAAAGTCAGACATTTTCTATTTGTCTGATAGCGGGCAGGTGAATGAGATATTTTTTGTGAATGTTCCAAAAAATGAAAGCATTAACTCATTATTTATTATAAATTTTTTTAAAAGTTTAGGTCTTAACAAAACGGCGTTAGGCTTCATTTTGGAAACAAAAAGTCTTCCTTGAAAAGTGGATTACAATGAACATTTACTTCAAACAAGTTAATTCAGATAAAACCATTAAGATTCTTATCACAACGCTCGTAGGGTTAAGTATTAAGAATGATTAAATTCTTCGACTAGCCCAAGTCATGGTGTCTGTAATACAGGGTGTCTGCTGGGAAGGTATACCACTTCGGTTTGCTGCCATCTTGGTAAGCATTAGTCTTGAGAGTTCATATTCGGTATTCGTGAAGTAGACACGTGGCAAATTTATTGTGAAAAATATCCGATAAACCAACGTGTTTTTTTATCGTTGAAATATTTTATCACCAACAATCATCGATTACTGTGATGATGAAAAAGTGATGTGAAGTTTTTTGGAGAAACAATTTGCCAACAAAAAGCACTATTTATCGTGTAGTAAATGATTTCGAAGAAAAAGGGTGTGTAGATAATAGAAACAAGCATAGACTACAACGTACGGCAAGATCATATAAAGACATTAATGATGCTTCAAGAAGATGTTCAAAATAATCCATCAACCTCAAGTCAACGCCGTGCTCTTCAAAGAACAACTTTAGTTACAATTTTGCACAAGGATTTAAATTTGTTTCCATATAAGAATCAGTTGACACAAGAGCTTCTTCTACAAGACCTTTTACGCCGCCATACATATGCCAATAGAATGTTACAGCTCACCCATTACAACCCCGATTTTCATGCAAAACTCATGTGACGAGGCACGTTTTTATTTGATTGGATATGTGAATAGAGACAGAATAGTTAGTTGTGGGAAACCTTAAATTATTTAACTATTACCTTTGCATCCATTAAAAGTGACAGTTTGATGTGCAATTTGGGCAGGAGAAATCATTGGACCTTACTTGTTTGAAAATAAAAATGGCGTAACGGTAACGGTAAGTGGGGACTGATATCGTGATAAGATTGAAAACTGTGGCATTAACACAACTGCATGCTTTGGGCTTGATGAACATGTGGTATCAACAAGATGGTGCCTTATCGCATACAGCCAGGATTACAATGGAATTACTGCGAGACCTATTTGCACAAGAAGTTATTTCAACAAATGGTGATGTTGATTGGCCTCCGCTGTCACCTGATTTGACTGCTCCGGATTTCTTTTTGTAGGGATATCTGAAAAGTAAGGTTTAGGCAAACAAATCAGAAACGCTTGAGCATAAGTGCCGACATTAAATAACCATTTTCTTTCATTTATTCAAAAATGATAAACAAGCACAGTAGTATACCTTCCCGGCGGACACCTTTTAGTAATGGGCCTACTATTACTACTAATAGATTCCGCAGGGGAGGCTACCAAGAAAGTGTTAAAAAACTTATGCATATATTTATGATTATTAAAGAAAACTCTTGAAAAGAAGTTAAAAGTTATACCGTCATTATATTTCTAGGAACTGAATATTGAGTTGTATCTCCTTAGCTAATTCAGTGTGATATATTCAATATAATTTTTTTTTAGTTCTTATAGCAGAGCACATCAAAAGTCAAAATTCGAGAAATATATTTTCACTTATATTACATTTTATAATGACTTTTATTATTTTTCATCATACAATGATAAGGCAGCATTCCTAAATGATATTTTAAGATAATAAAACCTAATTTGATATAATAATATTGAGAAAATTTATATTGTTACCTCAATACCTTTTATAAACGTTTTGTTGTTGCTGAGTTCTTTATTACCAAATAAATAACACCAGATTTTATTTACATTTTATTTTCTTTAACTACATACAAAGTTGGCACTACACAACAATTAACCTATCGATGCAAGTTTTTACTTCACGTTATTTATGTTTTAACTAACTAACTATCCACTCAGATGCTGTCTTTTATATTTCTCCACTAGTGGTCTAGAAAAATAAAGAATTTTCTAGTTCCTTTGTATTTTGTTGTTGTTATTTTATTCATTCAATGTATAGTAGGCGCCTGTGGTCTGTGTGTATTTTTGTTTTTGTTTTCATGCTGTTAAAGATTATTCCTGGAATTTATTTAATTTATTTTAAGATAGTTGTTGCTGTCTTCTGTGTTTAAGTTTTCTTAAAAAACTACGCAGTTACTAACCTTGTGTGCTCCGTGCATTTTTTGCACCTGTTGGTAGTCAGCTTCAAGGACTTTTAGGAAATATTTTGTAATCTCAATACTTTGAAAAAAATGCTGCAGTTTTTGAAAAATATTTTTTTATTAAGGGGAATTAACTCAAAAACTTAGATAACTTGAATGTATCTTAAAATAAATTCAAATTCAAAATATTTAATTTGG
This sequence comes from Trichopoda pennipes, assembly GCA_030448955.1. Taxonomy (NCBI): domain Eukaryota; kingdom Metazoa; phylum Arthropoda; class Insecta; order Diptera; family Tachinidae; genus Trichopoda; species Trichopoda pennipes. The sequence goes on from JASKUP010000408.1 coordinate 21,362, forward strand.
TTGACATTTTTTTGATAACATAAACGGAAAAAAACCATTTTGATGAAGTTTTTGTAGAAGTGTATTAAACATCTCTAAATTATTTAAATATTAATTAATCTTTAATAAATATCTTTTTTAAGATCATTTTTATATATTTTTTTCTTCACGATATTACGCTTTCCTTTGGAAAGCTTCTTCAGGAAAAAATTTTATATTTCTGAAAACAAAAAATTATTAACAAATTGAAATAATAATAATAATAATTTTTTGTTTTCAAAAATATAAAATTTTTTCCTGAAGAAGCTTTCCAAAGGAAAGCGTAATATCGTGAAGAAAAAAATATTTAAGAAAGATCTTAAAAAAGAAAAAAGATATTTATTAAAGATAAATAAAAAAAAGATCGGTTAAAAAAACAATGAAAATATTGATTAATAATATAAAAATTTATTCGTATATTAGGGTAAACTAATTTAGCAAAATAATAATTTATTTCTTATAAACTTTTCCAGTGTGATAATTCATGAAACAGTCGGCTACGGGAGAGAGAACATGTCTAATGTTAAAAAAGTAACGGTGTCAGCTATAAATTCATGTTTTAACTAGAAATAATTACAAAATAAAATGTTGCCAGTAGAACTGGTAGTTGGAGAAAATCATCCTAACTTGTTATGCCAGCCAGATTGGTAGTTGAAGTGCAAAGGGTTAAAAAGCACACCCAGTTGTTGTTGTAAACTGTATACCCAGTTGTTTGCTTTGCTACTTAATTACTGTCTCTGTAAACGTAAGCAAGATCCATCCATAGATATATGCATATTTTTTATAAATACAACGATTATACTATATTTTATTGTAATCCTGTAGATACCTGGGGCAGCAAAAATTCGAGAAATATATTTTCAATATCATTTTATTACATTTTTAAAAGATAAATTAATATTTTTGATCCTGCAATGATAACGCGACGTTTCCAAATAATAGTTTAATTTAATAGTACTTTATTATTATATTAAACATATATAAATAATATGCACATTTTTATCAATATAACGATTATACTGTATATAACAATGTTATTGTATAGATGCCTTGAGCAGCTTTATTTTTGTGGAATAATAAGAATTTGATTTGATTTACTTCTACGTGTGGATGCTTACTTAAGAACTTGGAAACAGAATATAAGATTTTAATGAAGAAGAGCTTATTCATTTGTAACTTTATTGCATAAATAAATATTATTTTATTTTTATTTTTATATTCAAATACTATTTCTGTATTTCAAATTAAAAGCTTATTCATTCTAAGTTTCCTGACTATGCTGTTCGAAAGAGTTTTTGTGAAATAAAAATGCAAATAATGTTTTAGAACACTTTGCTTTGCAACAAAATAAAGAAATCACTTAAAAAATTAAAGAAATTTTAAATATTCTTATTTCTTCTTATTTATTCTTCTATATTTCTTCTATATATATTTGCTGGAAGATGTATAAAGAAATGCATTTAGATGAAATTCATGTTGCAGCAGTTCAGTTTAAAATTTACACTTCCAAAAACAAATATAATGAAATTGTTTAAGATGCTTAAACGAACATTTTAAAATATACACAAGAGAAGTAAAGTAGTGTATTTTACAAAAACTAGACGTACATGTATATGTATATGTAATATTGTTTACATATTTAATAACAAAATTCACAAACTAAATATGAATTTTTACTTCTTGTCTACATTTAGTGTTCAAGCACAATGCCCTATACGCTCTAACAAATACATAGAAAAGAACGCATACATTTTAAAACATATGCTAAGAAAAAACATATGTGAATATGTATTAGAGTTTTTGTTGTAATTTTTGCAAAAATAAAAAATATTTACAAGAACAAATATTCTAGAATCAGCAAACTTTGTAGCTAAAAGTGAAGCGATGCATGTCAGAAAAAAAAAGATTTTAAAAAATTATAATGATTTTTAAGGGACTTTAATTTTTGCTCTTTTTTGTTAAGTTTCAGTGTTTCTTTTTAACGCACTTAGTTTCAGTTTTCTGCTATTTAACATTTCTTTTCTATCTCTCATAGAAATTTATATAAAATTTAATACTCGAACATTACTAATTTAACCTACGCAAATATGCCCGAGAATCCAGCGTACCAAGAATAACATGTACTTTTTTGCTAGGAATGTGAATGTGAAATTTGCTGTTTTCTGCTCAAGTTAGTTGTACTTAAAAGCATCATTTAAAACGTAGGGGGGAGCGAAGCAAAAAACAATCAGTAATTTAAAACCTGTTCTGTTACTCTTTCTTGAATTTTATTAAACAACACATTGGAAAAACTCTTCTTAATGGCAAATAGAACACAAATGTAACTAGAGAAGTACGCATATGTTAAGGGGGCGTGAAAGTGGGGTTTCCGACATTAAGTACCCGAATGTATTTTTTTATAGCTTTAATTGAATTTTGTTCTTTTTTTCAGCACAAACACACATGCATTCTTATGGCATTTAATTTCAACTTTAAACCCAGCAAAAGTTTCTTTTTAAAATTATCTATTTTAACTCAGATATTTATTAATAAGTCAGAGCTTAAATATTGTTATTTATTCGTGACAATGCTTTATAAAATTACAATCTTTTACAGGAATTAAAATTAAATAATTAAAGTTTAAATTACAAATCGAACTAAAGGCTCCGCCAAATAACTTTTCTTTTGTTTTAAATGCTATAAACAAAACTACGGAATATTTTCGCAAATTTCTTTGTTTATTTGAAGGTACAATCCTTTCGGTTAATAATGGCATATAATTTCATTCAAATGGCTGCCTTGGCTGGCCATGTAGTAGCCTACACGATCGGTTCAATTTTTAAGCACATTATCGATTGTGTGCAGCTGTATTTCACCAATGGCTTCACGAATATTATGCTTTAAAGAGTCAATTGTGTCTGACTTGTCAGTGTAACACTTATCTTTGAAGGCACCTCACAAATAATAGTCCAACTGCGTGAAATCGCAGCGCTGAGATGGCCAAACGAAATCAGCTCTGCAGCTGATAATGCGATCTTCAAAAATAGGACGCAAAACATCGAGTGTGGCTTGGAATGTGTGGCACGTAGCGCCGTCTTGTTGAAACCAAATGTTGCCAATATCCTCATCTTCAATTTTTGTGTAAAAAAATTCGTTCAACATGGCCCTATAACGATCGCCATTGACTGTAACGGCAACTTCTTGCTCAAAATCGAAGAAAAATGGCCCAATTATGCCTCTGGACTAAAATCCGCACTAAACAATGACTTGTTTTGGGTGCGTTGGCTTTTTAGTGTATGCGTTCGGGTTTTCTGTGCCCCAAATGCGACAATTTTGCTTGTTTACATACCCGCCAAAATCAAAATGAACTTCATCTGAAAAAACATTTTTTTTTTTGCAAAATCGGCATCTTCTGTAAGTCGATCGCAGAGCCACTTAGCGAAGCGAAAACGCATTGGATGGTCACTTGGCTTCAAGTCCTGAACCAATTGGACTTTGTATGGCGTCATACCAAGCTCTTTATGTAAAATTCGTTTCAATGATGTCTCTGAAATGTTCAATTATTGAGAACGACGGTAAATTGATGTTGCTGGCACTTCATGCACACTTTCTGCCACAGCAGCAATATTCTCGGGTGTACGCATTGTTTTTGGCTTTTCACGCTTTGTTTTATCGATTAGGATGCCAGTTTCTTTTCCTTTTTTCACAAGATAAAGAACATACGGAGCTGACGGTGCTTGTGTGCTTCCAAAATCCGTACGCAATTTTCACACACACTCTGCAACATTGCCATGATTTTCAAAGTAATGTCGCAATATTTCCCAGCGTATACACAACCATCTTCGTTAAGCGGAAGGATAAACTAATTATCTGTCCAATCAAACATGAGCTAAGTGTTACCATTCACGAAATAAGCACTAGTTGAAAAAGAAAACGTTACATAGCGGACCCTTTATATATATTAAAAAATGGTTAATCGTTATAAAAGCTTTGAGGATATCAGATAATTAAGGCCGGGGCACATAAAATCCGTCATATGTTATAGTTTGATGCACTCAACTGAAATCAAAGTAATGAAGGAAAAGGTTAACAGAATGAGTACCTTGTGGAGGGATAATAAATCACTTAAAGTACACATTTTTAATGGAGATTTATGATATTTTGGAGTTTTTGTTGATTGTAGTGTTATTTTATGAAGCTCGCTGGTGGCTTGGTGTAATAGAGGAGAGACCACTTTTTTAAGACCGAGACAAAAATGGAAAAGAATGCAGTGAATTCTGAAACAATGTTTAACAGTGAATCTGAAGAATTTAGGTGCCCCTGTAGGCTAGTAGGTAGTGTACGAGCTTGTCAGTATGGAGGTTGTGGGTTCGATTCCCAATGAAGACCTTGATTTTTTCACTACAAAAATAAAAATTGACTGTTGGTGGGGCTGCTCAGCAATGAAGGCATAGTCAATGGTCGCTGTGCTGTCTTATACGGCAGTTAATTTCCGACTATCCTTCTACTTTTTCAGCACCTGTTTCATCTCTTCTCTATTCCTTTCCTAAAGAATGTAGCACGGTACTTGACTAAATAGGCATTGTTGCCTGATGTGCTTCTTCTCTTTAAAAATAAAAAAAGAAAGCTGTAAGAATGGAATAACATGTATTCGAAGAAAAGAAGAAACAAATGATTGCTGTCAAAGTAGGTCAAAAGTTGAAAGTTTCCCAATTTACGTACTTTACGTTAAAGAAGGCGTAATGATTGTGACAATGTTCATAAGAAATCCTGTATTTCGACTTATTTGTAATTTGAAAAAGGCTACCTATAACGTTACACAGATTATATGTGCCCCAGCGTTTACTCCTGCTAATTTACTAGCTGCAGTTTTCGTCAGCTATATGCTCGTCAAGATATTATTTTTATTTATTTTTTTATATTCGGCAAAGTAACAGAAGCAGTTTACTAAGCTTGTATCCAAAACGACAACACAAAACCTGAATCAAAACTCTGCAGGCTTTTTAGAATACAATTTTGTTATATTTTTTAGAACTTAAAAACTTAAGTTTATCCTTTTGGAAGGCTGCTGATTATTTTAATTTAAAATTTCAAATACAAACAAAATGTTTGCTGGGATAGTTGTCCTTTTTTCTGTTACATAAAAGTTTACATAAGTTGTATTAATAGCTTTAGCTTTCATTTCTTTATAGTTTGAACTTTTCAACAATATGTGTACATAACTGCTTATTGATTTTTTTCTTTTTTTTTTGTTGCTTCTGTTTCAAAAGTGTGTTTTACATTTTCTTGACACACATACATACATTTTTATTTCTGTTTGAATAAACAAAAAAAAAACTAAGAATTTAAGAAAATTAAATATGCTAAACAAGATTAATAATAACACTAGAGCTTAAAAGAGGCATAAGAAAGTGCAAACTAAACACATGAATTTCGAATGAAGCGAAGTGCTGGAATTAATTTTTGAACACAATATCCTTAAGTAAAAAATGTTTATAACTAAAACACCATCCAATAGTGTGGCGAAATATCAAACATTTAAGTAAGACTTTGCTTAAATATTAATTATAAAATAATAAAAAAAATAAAATATAAAATCATAAAAATTGACAAGTTTCGAAATTGCAAATAAATAAATAAATTAATTAAATTACTTTTTTTTTATTCATTTAATTAATGTTTCTATGTGTTAGAGTTTAAAGACAAATAATATATTTTTAATCAAAATCTTACAAGTTTTTCCCTAAAAAAAACTCTGCAAAATTTTTTAAAAAATGCATGTTAAACGCCTAAATGTACATTTTGTATTTAAGTTACAACGAAGAATGATGTTCGTTTAATGGCAAGTGCATGAAAACAAACGCTTCGAGAAAGTCTTAAGTTCTTGATTTATTTTTTTTGTGTTTTGTTTTCTTCTAACAAAACAGCAAACAACACAAGAGCAAAAAAAAATAACAGCAAAAGCAAATGTGTAGTGTGAAATTTTGTTCTGTTTCATACTTGAGGTGTTAAGTTAGGAAAATCCTTTTAGACTTTAAGTATTATAAATAGCGTTAATATGTAAGACAAGCAGCCTGAAAGTAGTCAGCATTATGTTTTATTTTGTTTTATAAAACAAAAACAAAAGGCCTTCTGCCCCCAGTTTGCAAATAGCGGCAGCCAAGAGTTCAACAAACCTTTAACAAATAAAAAAATGTTAAGAAATAAATAAAACTTAACAACTTAAAAAAACTAATATGAATTAAAAAAAAACTGAGGGACAACAATTAAAACTTTAATAAAATAATATAAATAAACTCAGTATTATATGTGATTAAGCTCAATTATATGTGAGTTAGCCCATTCTCCAAGTATATGTGGGGGCTTTTTACTTCTAATGCAAATTTATATTTTCACCTTTTTTTTGTAGAGCGGAAAAAGGCAAAGAAACTGAGGGAAAAGATAAGGTGTTAAGAATTATAACAAAAATATAAAATGCAATTAGGAAGACTAATTTTTTTAATTTTGCCAGCTTTTGATTTTTGTTCCCACAGTTTCCGTAATTGGGGAAACCTTTCTTCAGGAAAATAATATATTTTTAGATGACTATTTCTTTAAGCGAACTGTCCTAATGTTTCTACAGAATATTTTTCAGTAGAAACATTTTTCTATTTTAAAAAAATTAAATTTTTTATTAAATTTTTATATTTAGAAATAAAAAATTTCAAACAAAAAATTTAATAAGAAATTTGAGTCCTATGGATGGTTGAGTAGAAATTTTGACTAGGAAAGCTTATCAGTTGCTTATGAAAAATTCCAGATAAACCTCCCAACAAAATTTCCTATTAATTTGAGTAAAATAGATATCTCTGCCGTCTAATATATAAATTTAAATGTTAATCTTTTATTCAAACACTTATAGCTTTTTTTCTCTAGACGTTTTCTGACAATATGACGCTCGAAAATTTCTAATCTTTTGCTTATTGTTCTCGTAATGATAAACCATATTTATATAAAGGATATTTAGTTTGCACTAAAAAAAATTTACTGTTGAATAATGAGGCAAAAATCCCTTATACTTGATTAGCGTTCTCCATATTACCACGAGTGGAATTGTTAAATTCCAATAGTTTCTTAAAATTCATTTTAGGTATTTGATACTGTTTTCAAATTTGATTGTATTACCGTTAAATTTTTTTTTAAATTTATTTCAACAACAATTCAATAATTACTCATAAAACATTGCATACCTTAAGGAGCGAGAGAAAAAATATAAGTGTCACATACTTTAAGGTATTCAAAATAACAACAAAATGTCTGCAATAAACTTGGTCCCTTAATTGCTGACAACTTTGGAAGTTTTTTTTATTAGATGGACCTTCATGCTTTTGATGAAGTTAATTAAGCAATACTTTTTATTTAGCTAGCTAAAGTTATAGCATATTCATTTACAAAGCCCATAAATAGCCCTTTAAAAAACTATTATAGAATAATTATACTGAAGCAAAATACTTTTTAAACAATAATCCATAAACTTTAAATTGTATTTCCCATCAAAATCAATGATATGCCTTTATTTTTTCAATTATAGTTTACAATTCACTTTGAAGTTTTTTATAACTTTTCAAAGAGCTGGCTTTAATTGCAAATAATTACTTAAAGTTTTAATAAATTTGATATAAATCAAAGATAAAATTGTTTTAATGTTTTATTATGTTTTAAATTTAAAAATTACTTATCACTTATCCCCTAAAAGTATGGTTAAATAATTTATTTTTTTATAGAATTTTTATGCTAAACATTTTTATTTGTATTCTATAGAGAGCACTAAAACTAAAAAAAAAACAATATAATATCAACGTAATTTTTTTGGTCAAAGGAATTTCAAAGAGATTAAACAACGTTTTATCTATTATTTCGTATTTTTTTTTTTGTTTTTAATATCATGACAAGCAAAAAAAATAGCTGCATAATTTTAAGGCGCTTTGGAATGGAAAATTCTGAAAAAAATACCACTTTATATGCACAAGTATTTGCATAAAAGTCAGCAACAAATGTTTAGCAGAATTAATTTTTTGCTGCAGATTTCATGAATGCGTTAGCATTCGCCTGCGTATTTGCAATTGAAGTATTTAAGCCTTAAGTTGCCGCTTCCATAGAAATAAAAGACCTCTTTAGATGTAAATTAATTTTTAATTTCTTGTACTTTTATGACGTTTTTTTTAATGAAAATAAAAAATTTTTATTTTACATTGATATTATTTTAATCAAAGAGCCATTAAAGAGTTCAAGGTTGGGTTCTCTTTTTTAAAACTAAAATGCATTAAAATTTTCTTTTTTAGTTATTAAAAATTAAAAAAAAAAACGTTGAAAAGAAAAACTTAAAGCATACTTTAAGGCAAAAAATAATATTTGCTTACTTTGTAAAGGCGTTTTTTAATTTAAAAATTGTTCAACTGCTAAAATATAAACTTTTGCATGTTGAATTAATAACAACAAATAATAATACGAGTTTTTGGCTGACAAATATAAAAAAGTTTTCATTATTTTCCTATTTGCTTAAGGTTTTTGTTGAAATTATAAGTTCAAAAAAAAAACATTCTTTAGTTTTATATTTCAAGGTTTTGTACATTTTTTGAAAACTTAATTTCTTTTTTAACACAAAAATAAACAAGATTAAGAGCAACATAAGAAGCTTTCCTGGAACTAAATAATGAAAAATCTGATTATTATTTTAATTCGACCTCTTTTTTTATTTTTATTAAATAAATATGTATTGATCTTTTAAACGGTCTTTTTTAATTAAATTTAACAATATTGTTTTTTTTTCAATATTTCGCTTTTCTTTGGAAAGCTTCTTCAGAAAATTAACTTTATAACAACAAAAATTATTAACAATTAAAAAAAAAAATACATATTTATTTAATATAAATAATAAATATCTTTTTTTCTTTAAAACGATCTTTTTTATATATATTTTTCTTCTCAATATTTCGCTTTCCTTTGGAAAGCTTTTTAAGGCAAGCGAAATATCGAGAAGAAAAAAATATATAAAAAAGATCGTTTAAAAGAAAAAAGGATATTTATTAAAGATCAATAAAAAAAGATCGTTTAAAAAAACAAAGTCCATAACTATTGGCATGTTTAGAGCAAAAACATTAAGTCAGCATGAGGAAAAAATCAGTCATATGAAAGCAAGATGATCATTAAATATTTTAATAAATCATTACCTTAATACTAGCTAACCACTCAAGTACTGAAACAATTAAAATATTTAACATGAAAGAAACTATTACGAAAAGAACACTGAAGATGGCAAAAAGCCCCAATCCGGTTTGTTCAGAAACCAAGTTTGACGAGGGTCGACGGAAAACCGTACCCAAATAAGATTGAAACTATTACTTATTTAATTGATTTGAGCCAGCAAGAGTACATTGTAAATGTATGATTCGAATACAGGGGAAAAAACCGAGGAAATATAGTTCATATCCAATCATAAAGCATTAGTTAAGAAAATTAATTCAATATCCTGCCCGAAATTTATTCATCATTACAAGGTAGCTTTAATAACATTAATACCTCCTGCCGGATTTTAAAGGAACCATTTTTATATGCATTTTTTAATAAGTAGTAAGGAATAAATGCAGAAAATAAAAAATTATAAAAAGTAAAGGAATTCTGTTTACCAAAATTTTTGCGCCTAAAACTATGCAACATTTTGCGATTTTTATAGAAAAGAGGTTCTTAAGAATTGGCTAAATAGCTATTTTTAATTTTCAAATTGTTTTCTATACCTCGTTATGGTTTCAAGGATTCAAGTCATAAGTAAAATATTAAAATCTTGTGTAGTAAAAATTAAAAAATAATTCGATATTAATAAATATCTTTTTTCTTTTTTAAGATCTTTTTTATATATTTTTTCTTCTCAATATTTCGCTTTCCTTTGGAAAGCTTCTTCAGGAAAAAATTTTTATATTTTTGAAAACAAAAAAATAAAAATTCAAAAATATAAAAATTTTTTCCTGAAGAAGCTTTTCAAAGGAAAGCGAAATATTGAGAAGAAGGAATATATAAAAAAGATCTTAAAAAAGAAAAAAGATATTTATTAAAGATAAAAAAGATCGTTTAAAAAAACTATAAAAATAATTCGATATTTTTAAGTGGAGTCTTGGTTAAAAATTTTCCAAAAATTTTTCGTTTTCTTTTTAACTCATACAATTTATAATCTTTTGTCACATATCAACACCGGCCCGCTTAAACCTATTGCCACAAAATTTAACACCTGCTTATTTCTATTTCCTTTAACAAATCTTATAATTGAAAATTTTTCTTAAGGTGTTGTGTTGCCTAAAAAGAACTATTTCTGTGGTAAATAAAACGTCTGCTTACCTTTTAAGGAAAGTTGTAGAGATGCTGTTAGTGTAGTAGTTAAAAATGAGAAATTAAAATAGAGTAGTAGTAGTAGTAGTTGTAGTGAGAGCAAATGTATTTGCATTTGTTTGAAATTTTATTTGACACTAAAATCTTTTTCTTTTAACATTTATTTCTTATCTCATTTTTTTGTTAACTAAAATAAATCATTTAAATTTGAAATAATGGCAACGTATTGGCAATTTGTAAACTGCATAAACAAACATTGATTTTATTTTTATTTTTATTTTAATTTAAATTGATTTTGCTTTTTATATCTGTGTTTTATTATTTGTTGAACACTGCAAAAATTGCAACGAATGTTGTGCCATAGATTTTGTCTGCCTTTTTTATATGAAAATAGAAGAGGATTTTAATACAATGGAATTATTTAAAATACGTTTTAACGCACACACATACAGACACACACGCACTCGCACACACACACATGCACTTGGTGAGAGAGACACTTGAAAAGCAATTTATTTATTTCTTTTTTTTTCCTCTGCCAATTCGATGAAATTATTTTAATGATTTTTGTTTTTTCTTATTGCTGTTGATTGAAAACGAAAATGATTTTATTTATTTGTTTGCTTGTTTATAAAATTAAACGCATTTAATTTTATTTGTCAAGCACTTTAATTTATAATTTATTTCCCATTTCCCATTTAATTTGTTGGCGGTTTGTTTACACTGGCAGATTGAGTGTCAGTGTGTTGCTAGTGCTTTTGTTAATGTATTTTGAATAAATAGAATTAATGTTAAAAAGGTATATTTGTTGCAAAAAAAAAAATTACAAAACAGACAATAAGCAATAGTGCACACTATTAAACATACATTTTTAAGCACATAACACGCCATACACTAAGTTTTGTATTTTAAGAGCTTTTAATGGGTTCTTTTATGCAGATGTATTATTGAATTAATTAATTTTTTTGTTGCTGGCTGTCGCTTGTTAATTCAGTTTTTGTTTGTTGTTTTTGTAATTGATTATTTTTGTTTGGTGTGACTGTGTTTTGAGTTTAATATTTTTTTTTTACTTTTTGCCTGCTGAAATTTCCTCTACAATTTTAGGTTTGCGTGTTGAAAGCAGATGTTACTGCTGCAACTTTTATTTTTCAATAGTTTCTTTTTTAGAATTTTCCTCTTGCTTTGTTTTGTTTTTTTTTTATCTATTGTTAAATAAAAAAAATAGTCACAGCGCCTAAAAGCATGCTTTAATTTTATCTCCACATTTTACTCGGTAGGAAGTCTTATTGTTATATACTCAATGCATAGTTTATATTTAACTCATTCACAAACACAGGAATTATTTTCAAACACAGCATCAGTTCTTTGACGCCAAAATACATACAACGCCAAAAGTCACCCAATTCAGTTTTTGCCACTAAACTAAAGTTTAGCGAAAAAATCCAAAAATACAGACACTCATGTATTATTTTTTGTTGTTGTTTTGTATATATATATATAAAGATTTTCCTTTGGAGTGTTGTGTTTTTTTTTTATTTGTGGGGCTGTGTCGTCGCCCAACGGATATTGGAAAATTACTTCCGTTTAGAGGATGTTGGAGTTGTTTTAAAAGTTCTTTTTTCTTAAACCAACATTATTGTTAAACATGAGAAAATTGTAGATTAAAAGCGTCTTCAAATTTATTTGTTTTAAATTCTTCAAAGAATTTTCTAAATAACTTTATATTGATTTCTCTAGTTGCAAAAATCCTTGTGTTTATTTTGCCATGTTTTCTTGTATTCACACACAGGCACACATGTACAAGAACCAGTCTCTTTCAAAAGAAAAGTCTTACAAAAATTTCTACACGCCTCGTTTTTTTTTTCTGTTCTGTAGCATAAAAACTGTGTACGAATAAATATTTTCGCGTCCGTATTTGAAACATCCGTTTTAAACGACAACCGCTAGTAAACTGTTCGATTTTAAAAGTTAAAATTAAAATCCAACATGTATTCGTTTGCTGAAAGATATTTTAAACTTCATACACATCACACAGAATAATTTACTCGTTAGTTTTTACTTTGGCTGGCCATAAAACGAAAAATGAATAGGAATAAAACAAGTACAACAACACTTTGAGATACTGAGACAATGTCATACAAACATTAAATAATGCTGCTGCTGCTGCTGCTGATGATGATGATGAGTTCAATGTTTTTATATCACACACAACATAAAAATTGTTCGTGAATGATAAGCATCCCTTACGCATCAACACTTGGATGTTGCCACATTCTACACCATGCTCACAACAATAAGCAGTTTCTTGTCTCTTCGTTATCACTTGTTCTCTGTTTTTTTTTGCGCTCTCCCAAATATTCTCTGTTTATTTCCGGCTTGCGCTTTAAAAATTGATATTTTTTGAACGAATTGTGTTTTTTTTTTAAACTCGCTTTTTTAGCTCGTTATTTAAAGAGTGTAAAACTAGTTACAAAAGAAATAGTGAGAGAGAGAGCGAAAAAGAGAGGGAGAGCATGTATTTTTAACTGTTATATTGTCATATTTGTTTATATTTCTTTAGCTATTTGAGTTGACCTTTGTTTTCATGAGTTTACGGCGTGTGTTGATTCGTGTCAAGCCCATTTATTCTCTTTAATTTCATATTGCCCTTTTTAACCGGCTTAAGATTTCAGCAAATTCTTATGTGACTTATTGTTATTATTGTTGCTATTGTTTTCAAAAATTTTTCGCCATGTAAACAAAACTTCCAGTGGCAAAATTTGCCACAGAATAACAGAGTAAATAAATGTTAGGAAAAAAATGCAGTAAATCGTGTGCAAGCAACATGGGAGCACTTAATATAAAACAAAAGAGGAAAGCAAGACATAAATGAACCTTTAAGTCAACAGCTCGCAATATTTATATAAACACGTACTTTAAACACCCTGATGAAATGTTTCACATTTCATATTGTAATTCGAGATTTTTATGGGTGTTTAGTTAAGAAGTTGCATATGATGCATAACGTTACATACCTTAAAATTTCTTTTAACCTATTTAATGTATAATTAAAAGAATATTAAATAATTATTTTTCTGTGAGTTACACCAGCTAAAAAAAAATGTTTTATCTATCCAGCCACATAATTCTCATATAGTTTTCTTAAATTTTTATTTGAAAAATTATATGATTGTTTTAAAATAACAATTAAGTTGATAATAACTCCTTCAAACATTGAAAGGAATATTAAAAAATATTAAATTCAATTTAAGGATAAAACAGTTGAACAGTATTTTATTCGATTTGTAATTTTTCCAATCTTTATTTCTCACCTAAAGTTTATTTGTCAGGTGAGGTTAGGTAGTAAATTGTCTGTCAAATTATTAAATGTCAAAAATTGAGCTGTGATCCTTTGACATTTATTTAGTAAGACTTTGGGAAATTTTAAACATGGAACATTATATTCATGTAAAAATTTACAATTAAAGTGGTAAAAATTTCAGCATTTCTCTTCCCAAATTCGTTATTAGGGTCGTTCTGAGGCTGTTGTGAGAAATTTATTTGCTAAAGTCAAGAATCACGGTTTTGTTAATGACTTTACGCTCGTAGTTACCGTAGAGATACAAATATAGCCGACCGATCATTATTTGCAACAAACGTTTGTAAATTGGCAGAAGGAAAACGGCGTATTTTTCAACAAAATTATCTTTCGTGATGAGGTTTGTTTTCAATCAGGCGTTTATGTAAACAAACAAAGAAATTGTTGTATATGAAGCTCACAACAACAATCCGCAAACAGTCCTTGAAAATCTATTCCATATAAAATGATGGTGGTTGAGAATGGGTTGTGGTTAGACGGCATCATTGCTTCGTGTTTCTTTTCAAAAAGCAAAGGCCATCACCGTGAATTCTGTGCGCTAACGAATTCTGATAAACAATTTTTTGTGGTCAAAATTTGCTAATATTGATATTAGTGACCTTTGGTGTTTGCAAGACGGCACCACAAGCCGAAAGAAATTTCCCGGTTTTATAATTCTCGATTTGTAGATTTTAACTGGCCACCTCTTATTTATCGCGGGTTAACGCCGCTGGGCCCTTTTGAAAGACCGGGTTGATATTTGACTCGATGATATTCGGCACTGCTCCTCAATTTGGGTAAAAGCCCAGAGAAGGACACTTGCCCAGCATCATATTTTGTTATCATTATTGGCAGCAATTAAGCTGAAGTTGGCAAAAAAAAAACGTTCGTGTTATATGGTAATTTATTTCCTAACCCCAAATTTGATGCGTCTGTCTATCATAGTTCGAAATATGCTAATGTTTTTTTAATATTTTGTATCCTTCCGTTGTTGCGGTATCAACTCTACAGTTGCGGTATTGCCATATTATTGCTCCGCAATGTAGATATTTTCTTCCATTTTGCTTACGCTTAATTTTTGTGACGGGTAGTTAACGGAAAGAAGAAAAATGTAGGGAACGGTTTTTTAATTGTGTAATTAATTTTTTTGAATATTTTTTACTATTTTTATAGGAGCAAGCGAGAAAAATATACGAACAAAATGCAAATAGAAGCAATGGTAGAATTAATGAAAAAAAAATCAAGAATTATATTACAAATTAAAAATTCTATAGTAGAAGAAATACGTCTTCAACAGAATCGTTTATTGGATCTTCTTCAGATGATGGAAAGTTAAGCTCCCCATCCGTAATATTGTAATGTTGTATAATGTTGTGAAGTGCACAGCAAATATTTATGATCTAGCATGCTCAGTGGACCGGATCATTCATTTTGCGTGTCATTAACGGCGAAATGATCCTGGCCACCATAATAACCATTATACTGTTATGGGGCCGCGAAATCACAATCACCAAGATACTACCATATAGGGGCCAACCTCAATAATCAGCCAGAGAACTATTAAATGTCTAAAGAGAGAAATAATGAACTCTGCGAGCTTACTGATTCCCGTGGAAATAAATTGGAGTTTCCAGGTGTACCCTTGCTGACTTCAGGGGACTGGGCTCCCTTTTCCCCCAGTTGCACTGCGTCTAGATAGTCAAAGACCATATATATGTGCCTCCGGGGGGTTCTGATTGGAGAAATGTTGTTGCAGTGTTCATTTCCCAAATGTGGGAATCATGGCAACTTCCAGGATATTGTGAAGACACATATCGTATTTTCTGGTCGCCATCACATATCTACAGTTATACAATTATAAAGAAATAAACAAGCCAGGTTAATAAAGATTTACTTACAATTATAACATTAAAGCTGTAGTATCCCTTACGATTTAAAAAAAATGTCTTTATTGCAATTCGGAGCAATAACTTTTATATGGGTACCATCGACAGCTACTACAACATTTGGAATACTATATTTTTCATAGAAAGTTATATTTGCTATTCTTTCCTCATCTGCATTCATGCTCATGGATATCCATTTGCTGTACAAAAAATTTTCTAACTTGCTTAATAATTCATTCAGCACTATGGGCTATGTTCACATTAAAATCCTTACCAACACTACGCTGATAGCTGCCCTCTGCAAAAAATCTCAAACAAGCGCAAAGTTTATCTTTGGCTGAAAGAGCTCCTTGACGACCCCTTTCTGAGCACTCAAATTCTAACTCAGACAACATATATTTAAGCGCTACCTTGATTAACCGAAAGTGCTTTTGGAAGCTGTAAAATTAAGCAATGCCTTCATTTAGCAGGATTTCGGTTCAAATTTGTTTATTTCGACTCACTCTCCATCATTCTTTTGGAAAACATCTCCAGATTTATAGCGTCAAAACTTCTCTTTCCAATCGGATATTGAAAGAATCATTGCCACTATTTAACACAATCATCTAAACTCACATCTAAAACTTGTTGTGTTTTTCCCATCAGCTGACACAACATTGGCTTATAATCACTTAAAACAGGGATGCTTAAGAATAACAGAACTGCCTGAACGCCAACACTGACTCACCAGTACGAACTAAACCGCGGCTTGAGAATGATGCATTCGCATCGAAAGCGCTCGCCATCGAATACAAACCAGCCAGTTAGAACGGGAAATGACAATATTACAATATTATGCTAAATTAAGTTTGCGGAAAGAGAATACCGCAGGAATGAATAATTGCCATTTTCATATTGATCGACATTTCCTCCGTTCAGTTTTCGTTTCCCCGCGAAAATAATAATACCAACCAATATTATTATTTCCCGATTAAATAAAGAAACATTAAAAATAAAGAAGAGCCAAATTTATCTTCTTGCGAAATAGAAGAAATTTATTTGCTTACATTTCCATACAGAAAATCTCTTTTTGTCTAAAGTCGGTAATTGGCTTGGACACACATTTTAGTATTGTAACGTTTCATTAGAAAACCGCATGATATCAAGTGTTACGCAACTGCTGGAAGCCTAAATAGGGTATACGAATTGCCTTTAACAACAACAATAACAACAGAGAACTTAATTTGAAAATAATATTCTCAATTTGGAATACAGCTCAGTGGGAGCAATTTTACGAACTCAAAAATAATTTTTACTTCTGATTAGTGCCATGAAGAGAAGTAGATCTGCAAAAACGAAGTTTTTTAAATATCTCATAAGCTGTGAGTATTATAAGCATCGAATATTAAGAACTTTAAGAAATTAAAAACTATAAAAAAAACTTAATTTAAAGAGAGCAAATAATTATAATGAAATTATTCCCCAAAAAGGTACCTGAATTTTAATGACTCATCACGTACACTCAACTTTAAGTGCTTAAAAGTGTTTTAACGTTTAAGTGGCCATTTAAGAGCTCTTAGCGATTTGATTCAATTTCTTAAATTTTCAATTCCTTAATTTAAAGAAAATATTTTGTACAACTAAATTACATGATATTTTGAGTAACAAATTAGTTTTTATATGAATACAATTTATCTCCAATAGAAAAATCAAAAATGTTGATTGTGTATACTTTAAAACTTATGATGGATTAAAAACAAATCGTCTATGCCAAACGAAAATTTAATAATAAATAAGTTTTAGACTTGCGTATATTTTACTCCCCTAAGTTGTCAAGAAATATGCGATTAAGAAAGATTTAAGGCAGCGACTATTGACGGGAAGCTTAAGACAAAGAGCAAGCACAAATTTTTACAGCACAGTTTTACTACATAGTGATGAGAAAATAATTTAAATAATTTAGTTAAGACAGTTTTATTGGCATTTTTTTAAAGCATTTCAAATATCATCATAGAAATATATACAAAACAATTTTTTATTTGTTTTTACCATTAATTTTATTTTACTAAAAAAAAAAATAATAAAATATTCAATATTTGGGAGAAATTCCGTAAGAATGAATTTTTAAATTATTTTAGATATTCATGGCATATGAGCTTCTGCGTAGGCGTCAATAAAACTCAAATGGAATGCAGTACACCCATACAATTTGAACAAAAATAGAAGAGAATTGTAAAGTCATAAAATTAAACGATCGATTAAATTTGCATCATAAAAATATCAGCAACTACCTTTAGTATAACGAAAATAAAAATGGGCTGGCACAATTAATGCAAATGGATTTTAAGAAATTTCTTTTTTTTTAGTTCCATCAAAAAAAAAATTCCCACAAAAATTTATAGAATTAAAAATATTTAACTAAACTGTGTCGCTTTTTACATCTTGAAAACCAAAAAAAAAAAATCAAAATCTCATAAATCACAGAAGATTTTCTTAAATAAGATAAAAATCCCTCATTCCAAAGAAGAATGCATTATTATTATTATCACAAACATAAATCAACTACATTAGCTTAAATTATATTTATTTTGAGGGTTTCCTCTTTTTTTATTTTTTGCATTTTGGTTAAATCCCAAAAAAAATTTACATAAAATATTTGCTGTTCCAAAAGAATTTAAATAACAATGATATTCAAAGGAAACAAAGGACAAACTCAGTTATACATTTAAAAACCCACAAAAAAGCAAAAAACGTTTTGACACAACCATAAATAGCATTTAAAACTGAAACCAATTAACAGAAAAATATACAACAACAACAACAATAACAATAAACTACTGAACTACTATTATTATTAACAACGAACTACGAAGATGTAATACGAGTGCTAAAAATTAAAATACAAAAAGAACAAAATATATGTACACACACACACATACACACACATGCAATTATAATAATACTAGAACACATCCACTTATTAAAACCAAAGGGACACATTGTTTTACAAATACAAAAACATAAAAAGGGAAACATCAAGGACAATAATAATAACTGAGCAAGAAAACAAAAACAACAACAACAAAGAATAAATAAAAATTGTACAAAGACAAAAAAAACAACAAACACAGAAACAAACAGACAAACAAACAAAAACAAACAGACAAACAAACAAAAACAACTAAATAAAAATGGTATTAAAGCAAAGGCAAGTACGCAACAAACAACAGCAACAAAAATAACAACATGAATTGTAGTGTCAATTGTTCTAGTGATTACTCGTCATTGCAATAAACCCCGTAACACTAGAATCTACAAAACAAAAAACATCAACGACAACAATAACGGTAACAGTTTAAGCAAGCAGTAGATATAATTTTAAATACTATGGCTCATAATTATAGATACACTGTTATTATAATTTAATGAAACTAAAACTAAGCCTTACAGTGACTAGTTTGGCAATATAAATTAAATTATACAATAAAATTTTAAAATCTAATGAATGACACCCGATTTTAAGTTGGCAATGATTAGAAGACGTTTAGTAACATTACACTCACCATTATGATTGTCAAAATCAAAATGTCCCCTCGACTTCAGTATCGCATTAAGTATTAAATAAAGGGTCCGCCATTTAACGTTTTTTTTCTTCAACTAGTGCTTGTTTCGTGAATGGTAACACTTAGCTCATGTTTGATTTGAGAGATAATTAGTTTTATCCTTCCGCTGAGCGAATATGGTTGTGTATACGCTTGAACAACGCTGGGAAATATTGCGAAATTATTTTGAAAATCATGGTAATGTTGCAGAATGTGTGCGAAAATTGCGTACGGATTTTGGAAGAAGAGAAGCACCGTCAGCTCCGTATGTTCGTTATCTTGTGAAGAAAGTGAAAGAAACTGGCATCCGCCAAAAAAAAGCCAAAAACAGTGCGTACACCCTAAAATATTGCTGCTGTGACAGAAGGTGTGCGTGAAGCGCCATCAACATCAATTCACCGTCGATATCAACAATTGAATATTTTAGAGACATCATTGAGAGGAATTTTGCATAAAGACCTTGGTATGATGCCATGCAAAGTCCAATTGGTTCAGGAATTGAAGCCAAGTGACCATCTAATGCGTTTTCACTAAGTGAGCCTGCGATCAACTTACAGAAGCTGCCGATTTTGCAAAAAAAAATCATCTTTTTAAATGAAGTTCATTTTAATCTTGGCGGGTATGTAAACAAGCACTACTGTCGCATTTGGGGCACAGAAAACCCGCACGCATACACTGAAATGCCGACGCACCCAAAACGAGTCATTGTTTAATGCGGATTTTAGTCCAGAGGCATAATTGCGCCATTTTTTTTTCGAAAATGAGCAAGGAGTGGCCGCTATAATCAATGGGGATCGGTATCGGCCATGCTGAACGAATTTTTGTTCACAAAAATTTAAGAGGAGGATATTGGCAGCATTTGGTTTCAACAGGACGGCGCTACGTGCCACACAGCAGAAGCTACATTCGAAGTTTTCCGCCCTATTTTTGAAGATCGCATTATCAGCCGCAGAGCTGATGGTAGCTGCGATTTGACACCGTGTTATGCCGAAAATCCAGAGACAATTGACGCTTTAAAGACATCGTTCGTGAAGACATTGGTGAAATACAGCTGCACACAATCGATAATGTGCTTAAAAATTGGACCGATCGTGTAGGCTACTGCATGCCTAGCAGAGGCACCCACTTGAATGAAATTATTTTCCATTATTAACCGGAAGGATTGTACTTTCAAATAAAAAAAGAAATTTGAGAAAATATTCAGAAGTTTGGTTTATAGCATTTAAAACAAAAAAAAATTATTTGGCGGACCCTTTAATAGGGTTTTTTTTTGGACCAGCACTCAGGGAATGACCCCTACATATGCAAAGCATGGTGCCAGAACTACAAAATTAGGTTACGGAAAGGAGGAAAGAGGAAGTAATGTCTGTGGACATTCAGTTTGAACTATCCCAGATTGAAAGTGTCAGGAAAGACTTCTGGAGGGATCTTATTCCACATACGGACTCTTCTGCTAAAAAACGAATTTTCCCTGTAATGCGTAGTGCGATTTACTGGCCAATCAACCATAAATGGATGCGCTCTCAACGAAAATCGTGTTAAACGTGAAAACGTGAGAGTATCGGGAACAAGTTCCCTGAAGTATCTATTACACCGTTTTACGAAACCGAGGCGCTTGAAAGCTTCTTTAGAAACCTGGAAAATGTGTTTAGTCCATCGAACATCACAACATTGCATCTTACGAGCATTAAAATCTCCTCTATTCTCCCATTCCAAGATCGTCGCGAGGTCGTGATTAAGGGTATCATTGATGCTATGCTTTTTGAAACCAACCTCCATATGGCCTGGTCTTTTACGAAATGAATACGAGTGACAAATGGCGCTGTCATCGGCGAAAGAATATATAGGGTCGAAAGTTCGACAACGAAGGTCGTTTACGAACATAAGAAATAGAGTAGGAGAAAGAACGGAGCCTGGCGGTACCCCTGAGTTAATCATGAACTCGTCTAATGAAATCCCATCTATAACAACTCGTATTGTGCGGTTTCTGAGAAAACTAGATATAAATCTAGAGAAATTATCACCGCACGCGCAATTAACTATAATTAAAAAATCACCTATATAACTGGAGACGAATTAAAATAATTCAATTTTTAAACAAGCTATGTACTTATCACAATGAACAGGGGTGTAATTATAATGTAGTACAGTGGCCGTACATGAGAAATGTAATGTAAGCTGCAATAAAAAAGAAAATGTTAGAAAATCTTGGCTTACAATTCCACACATGTATATGCACACACATACACTATCACATAAATAACACCAACTAATTCTTTTACTGGTTCGCTCAGTGAATAACTCAAATTGCAACAACATCCATCCATTGCGTACTTACGGTGGTGGTTACATTAAAAGAAGGTATTCAATGACACTTTTTTTTGCGACATTCCTTTTCGACTATGGTCGTTTTGTTGTAATTTTTTATATAACTGTATTTAGGCAAACGAACGTGTAGATAAATTTATATGTGACTATGAGTCATCTAACATGTTTTAGTCAGTTTATATGGAGGGGACAATAATTGCGATGATGCTGCAATTTTCACAGTTGCAGTTACACACACATTTTTTCTCTTATTTTGCTCGGGTGGGAAATCAAAACTGGTTTTAGAGTATTTTTGTAAAACAAAAGAAAAGAATTGCAAGAGGGTGTTTTTATTATCGGTTTGTTGTTATGTTCTTAATAAACAGTTCATAGCCATTGTTGTTGTGACTTTTATAAATATAATTCTCTACTTGGTGCTGGATTTAAGAATTTGAACCCGATTAACATTTCAATGGGTGTATCTACTGCACAGCCAGGGCGAGCTTTTAGCTGATATCGTAAACGAATGAATGCAATTTTTAAAATTTTTGGTTACATTTTTTTTAAGAGAAATAATCCTGCAAGGCAACAAATTCAAAAAAATAACATTTGAAATTGAAAAGATTGAAAATAGAAAATCCAACAAATAGAAAAATTATTTCATCAGCAGTTTGTTGTTTACTTCAGTGGCGGATTAAATGTAAACTATTATTTTTATTCTTCTTTTTATATTCATTTACAGGATTAAATAAATATAACAATTTCTTTGATGCTGCAGCAAATAGACAACAGAAGAAAATTTTAATTTAACAACTCAAGACTCAACTGATCTTTTTGAATTTAAATTGAATAAATTTCAAAGTTCAAAAGTAAAATTTTTACACAATGCAAAACTAAATAAATAATAAATGTAAAAGGGATTTACAAGTAATTGAATTTAGGTCAATGGAAATAATTTTTGTCGGTTTGAGAAGATAAGCATTTGGTTTTCAGATTACGCAAACTTTTAATATTAAAAATGTTAAAATGAAAACTTAATGTTGGAGCGTTAAAATTAAAAGCTTTTTTTGAAGCAAAATTATTATGATTTTTAAGTTATGTAAAGTAAAACGTGTATGGCAATTTTGTTAACCGTAGCGATGATATTTGTTTATATGGCTAGAAAGCCTGCTAAATTCACAATTGCTAAAAATGCAACTAACAAAATATATATTTTTTCAAAAGAAACAAAAATGTGTTATCAGCGAATAGGGTAAAAAAGTTTTTAATTTGAACATAAACTTTTCTTAAATTTCTATTTTTCTATCTATAACGGGGGGCCTCGTTTTATGGCGGATACATTCAATGCAATTTTCTACTGTTTGACTTTAAGGATGGAGCCATTTAATTACAATTAAAAACACGGCATCACCCGTAAGACGCAATGTTGCATGCTTACGTAAAGATATGTATTCGAAAATGGTGCTATACCTGTTACTATGGGTGATATAGGTATTACGGAATCGGAAGCTCTTGAAAATTCAGTGTGATGTTCGATGAATTAAACATATTTTTCAGGTTTCTAAAGAACCTAACAAGTGCCTCGGTTTTCTAAAACGGTTAAAGAAATACTTTACTCCATCCGATCTTTGTACTATTTATACCACCTATATCCGTCCGGCGCCCCAAAATCTATTTTGGACATGCTTAACCGCATACAGGAGAGGGCCAAGAGGGTCATTGGGGACGGTAGCATATACCATTCTATTGATTCCTTAGAGCATCGACGCAATGTAGGTTATATTTCACTGTTTTATCGCTACTAGAATGGTATGAGCTCTAACGAAATCAGGGTCTTGTTCCCGAAACTCGTACATTTTTCCGTTCGATTCGATTTTTATTGAGAGCGCATCTATTTGTAGATGATTGGCCAGTGAATCGAACTACGCATTACCGAAAAAATTCGTTTTATAGCACAACAGCTCGGAATTAACCTCTCCATAGGACTTTCCTGTCACTTTCAATCGAATGCCCATAAATACTACTCCCTCTTTCTTCCTCCCCATAACCTATTTTCCTAGTTGTGGTACAATGCACTGCATGAGAAGAGGTCATCCCCTAAGTACTGATTCGAAAAAGGAGGTCTAGCTTCAATGCACAATGTTAATTGTGTCATCGTCAAGTTTGTTGCCCGAATTAACTTATCACTTCCTTCTCTCAGCATTTGACAAATTCAACCTTGGAGAGGTACACAATTGAATAGCGCCTTAGGATGTTTAAAGCCTGTTACGAAAAAGGATATTTAATTTAGTATAAATTTCGTGTATGTATTTCGCGATTTTTTTTTTTTTTTTTTGGTTAACATAATCGATTAAAAATGAGCCCAGAATCGCAAATTTTAATACATCAGGTCTGTTGGCATTGAGAAAATAACTCTGCATGTACGCCCTGTATCTTATACGGAAAACATTGCTGTTGTTTGAGACAGTGTAGCAAAAGAGCCATCAATCTCGACTCGACCAGGTGGCCAATAATTGAACAACCATCATTGATGGAAATAAAGATTTGATTTTGAACGATTACAAGGTTCCACTGGTTCATCAGCTGAAGTCGTCAATATGAAAAAGGCTTCTGTGCGTTTAAACAACACACAGAAGTTAATGGTGACTTTATAAAGAAAATTATAATCAGCCACGAGATGCACTTGCCCCTCATCTGATTCATTAACAAGCAGAATTGCCGTATTTAGGCAAATTAGCATCCGCGAGTGATTGCTAAAAAGCCGAACCATCCACAATGTGACTGCTTGGTACGGACACTTGTGGCCATGTATTGAGAGACCTGGAAGATAGATGATTGTAGCAGGATGGCAAAACTTACTACACAGCTAACGTTAGATAACAATTTCTGTATTATCTAACTTCTTGGTTTGTTTTTAAGGATATTTAAAGGAAAAATTTTACATCAATAAGCCGGGAACTTTTGAAAACCTAAGATAATTTAGCACATTAATACATTGAACTTCAATTTTGTCTCAGAATCATTCAGGAACTTTTCAAAAACTAAGATAATTTAACACATTAATACATTGAACTTAAATTGTGTCTCAGAATCTTTTAAAATATAAATTAGCAGAGAAAGGTATGTCACCGAATCCTTGACAAGCATTTGGAAAATATTTTGTTTCACGTTGACTGAGTTTCGCGGGCATATATGTATAGGTAAAATAAATAAATATGAATTGATAATTTTCTAATCATCTTTTTGTAGTGAAATTTTATGAACATATTTTATTATTCGAAATAAAAACTTAGAAAATAAATTTTTATTATATTAATGTAAAATACATGTTCATTAGATTTGCCTGCTTATCTTCTGTTGATTTACAAACTTTTGATTATGAAACTAATCATTACAACCCTTTTCAAACAGTTTGTTACTTTTCTCTCAACACTCAAAATAATAATCCCTCAATTTGCACAGATTTTTGTGCCGAAAAGTAGAGGTTAACCGCAACCAACACAATACAACACAACACAACACAACACAAGACAATTCGAACTTGATAGAACAGATAAAAATAGAATAAAAACAAAATTAACACGCAAATAAATGTCAGCACAGAAAAATTTCTATAAATCAAATTATAATTGTCACTGATAACAAAACCGAAAAACCACAAAAACACAATTAAATATACGCAGGACACCAGCAGATACAAGGGACCACAATGAGGAAAAACTATACTAGTGAGTTTTCTCTCACTTAAACACCTCGAACCCTTTAAGTGTCAAATGCAAAGAAAAAAAAAATTAAAAGGAAAAGCTGATTTGTTATTTGAATTCTATTTGGTAACTAAAATATAAAAACACAAAAGAGTATAAAGTTTTTATTCCATATAGGCGTCACATTTCAAATAAATACTTTTGCAAAAGAGATAATAATAAAAACTAAACGAAAAAGCCACCACATAAAATTAAGTTGAAAAAAAGAAGGAAAAGTGTCAAAATGAAAGTGTTCAAACAAAGAACAAAAAAAAAATAAGAAAGAAAAAAATATGTTTCAAAATAGAATTGTTAAAGATTTTTGAACAAGAAATACGCGCAAAATAGATAAACTTTGCTCCAAGAACAGGGTGTGGTCAGAGAACATTTAGATAGGAAACCAAATCAGAAAACGAAAAAAAAACCTACTTCTCAGCTTCTTGTTGTCGCACATTAAATTACAGATACCATTCGCCCATTTATTCTATGAATTGTTAACAAAATTTATCGTGTATGCAAAAAAGGACCAATATGCCTGTAGACCATTCAAAAATGAAGGGAGGGAAAATATATAAAACTTAGAAAAAGATATGAACATTTTTTTTTAAGCAGCGTCTTTTTTACTTAAAACCATTTTGGCAAATGTTTGCCAATTCACATAAAAATTTATTGCATGAAAAAAAATTGAATAAAAATTATTTAAAAATGAATTGAAATAAAGGAAGCAACGGAACATTGTTTAACTTAACTGAAAAGGAAAAAACAAAAAAAAAAAAAAGAAATTTACATATTTACTCAATAGGAAGCTAAAGAAGATTAAACTAAAGATAACAAATAAATATAAGAAAATGGTGTTTAATAAGAAATTTTTTTTTTTTCTTTTAAGCCAAGAAATTTCTTGAAAATAGCATAAAAGAATTTCAATTAAAAATGTTCAAATGTGATATTAAAGAATATTTCATTTCGCTTAAGAGAAATAAAAAGATTTTTTATTGAAACAAATTATATCACATTCAGTTAAATTGAAGACCAAATTGTATATTACAACAAAGAAAAGGATCGTTAAAATTATGTTTTGAGAATAAATGTAAAAAATTGTTTTATTTAAGGAATTTATGAAAATTTTTCTGAAGCATGTTGTAGGGTAACAATGTTTTCGAAAAAATTTTTTTTTCCTAGAAATAGTAGCGGTCCAAGCTCTTTGTAAGCAAATTGTAGATTATAAACACGATTACACGGATTTTTAGACTATGATTATTACTTATTGGCTTGTACTTCAATGTTAAAATTCCTAGAATATAATTCACAATTATTATAAGGAAAACTTATATAATATAAATGTGGATACTGACTTTTCATGTATGGCTACTCGAAGCGAGAACTTCTCGATCTTATCACTTCGGATGGATGGATGTTATAAAAATAAAGTATGAACTTTTTCTAAAAAGTATGGCTCGCTATTTAAACCACGTGGAAAAAAATTGCATTTGAGAGTTTAATCGATAGTAATACATAGCGATAAAAAATGCTACATCTGCAGCGAGATCTTAGTGGCAGTAACATGCATATTTGGTCATAAATTTGTATTTAAATCAAGTTAATATTTTATCGTTGTTTTCTATAATCTATACTCCTCTTCCTTGAAATTAAGTTTGAAGGTCAGTAAAAATTATTTATCCCTTCAAGGCATTTCCTAAGTAAAGAAAATGAATTGAAATCATTATTATTCTTTTACAATTGTCACACATTTTGATTCGACAGATTCTTTACTTCATATAATAACAGAAGACTGATTCGACCGCATTAAACAAATTTTTTTTTCATATAGAAATTATGTCCTTTTTGAACACATATTTGCTACGTGATATCAATTTGACATGAAGAAACTATTGACGCACCAAAATGTACCCGAATCGAAAAATAAATGTAAAAGTTTAATCAGTCACACGATCGAAAATTTTAATTTTTCACAAAAAATTTTAGAAATAAGTAAATTGTTACCTACTTGTCTTTATTAAATTATCTATCAAATTATATGTTGAAAAAATATACTTAAAAGTGTTTTTCAGAAAGAAAACCAAAAATCCTAATATTCTTTAAAATAACCTTGGTTTTTGATATTGCCAGCTGCTGGTTTTGGAAATTTTTTTAAAATTTTTCTACAAACGTTTTTGTTTGCCGCAAGATTTGTGCTTGCACCCCATTTCATAATTATTTGTATGTATCAGAATTTATTTTCTACATGAAGGGTCTGAAGCGATTATTCCAAAAACATTTTATTTTTAATTTTTTTTTAAGTTGGGCAGAGAGGTCCTGCTGCATAAAAGTGTTCAAAGACCTTTGATGTGTCTTTCTAAAGTTAATTACTTCCATTACGAAAAAGTATAATTTTACTTGTTGAACTATCACTTGGTTATAAAATCGATCAATATGAAAGTTAAATGCGTTTATTATATATATTAACTGATTATTATTTGTATTCAACCTTTTTATTTTTTAATTAAATATGTATCTTTTTTAACGGTCTTTTTAATTAAATTTTATCAAAATTTTTTTTAATATTTCGCTTTCCTATGGAAAACTTCTTCACGAAATTATTTTTTTAGTTATTAAAAAAGCGATATAATGAAAAAATATATTAATAACATTTAATTAAAAAGATCGTTAAAAAAGATTAATACATATTCAATTATATGTATTAACGCACACATTGAAATTCATAAGGCGCCGAAATGTATTGAAATACTTTTAAATTTCGAGTTAATTATGTTATCACTGGAACTACTAAGCTGAAAATAAAAGAAGCTTGTTTTGGTTGTAAGCATAAAGGTAAATGGTAGGAGAAGCCTACAGCAATTCCGAAAGATAAAAGCAGTACAAATACAAAGAAACGCATTGTTAGTTTTTAGAAACTA
Organism: Trichopoda pennipes; assembly: GCA_030448955.1. NCBI lineage: Eukaryota > Metazoa > Arthropoda > Insecta > Diptera > Tachinidae > Trichopoda > Trichopoda pennipes. The sequence goes on from JASKUP010000408.1 coordinate 49,487, forward strand.
GACAATTTTATATTTGACAGCCTTCGAAAAAAGAGCAGTTCGAAAATATTTCCAAAAAACCCCTAGAGATTTCAAGATTAAGCCATTAATAATAAGAACAAAATCTGGCCAGAAATCAACAGAATAAAATATTGACTTCAGGGACCAGTTTTTAATGGTTATTGCGCCATTTGTAAAATATGTCCATATGGTTAAGCTATCGTATTGCACCGCGAGGCATCCTAGATATCGTTTCATATATAAAATTTTTATTTCAACTTTCACACTGCTTTTATTTTGATAAAATTTTCCAATTGATTATTTTAAACACAAATCACACAAAGTCCTCTAACGAGAGTCAGCTCAAAATTGTTGAATTTTTCCTTTTAAGAAGAAATTGATGTACAGTGGTCATATCTTACATCACTTTCTTTGTAAATTTTAAATTTACTCTCTTTAGAGTAACCCATGCGACAGTTTACAATCGATTTTATTTTTGTTTTTTTATTTTGGTGTGTAATACTCTAAACTTTAGTGGACTGTAAATTAGTAACTCAAATTAATGAACTACTCCGCTTGACTTATAACACAATAATAAATTTTATTACTAATTCGTGGCTGTAGAAAATACAAATTAAACAAAAATAAAAAAGGTATGCGTACATATGTACAACTGTATGTTAAGTTATAAACATTTAAATTGAAAATATTAATCGTCACTAAAGGGTATAAAGAATATTAGCAGGTAGATAATCGAATGATGTTACTGGTAATCCCCATATATTTGGTTTGCTGTGTGGTATGTTGCTACAGTTACAATTCTTATCACCATGCATTTTCAATAAAGGCAATAAGTCAGAGGCGTAGAAAAAATTTGTAAAATTGAGATATCGTCTGTTTAATATATTCAAACCAATTTAATAATAATTAGTTACAATAATACAATTATAGTAACTAACAAAGCAAAAGAGAGCTAGCTACTAAGCTTATTTATAACTTGTGAGGAAGATTACAATTTAATATGAATTTATGGAAAATTTGAATGTTGTGATCATTATTATTTTTTAAACAGCTTGATGGTTGAATAAATTGGAACAATTTTGTTCTAATATTGTGAAAAGTTTGACATTCGACCAAAATATGGGAAATGGTAACTTGCGTATTGTAGCTATAATCGATTTAAGAATGCTTATTACGTGGAAAAGGTCGCTGCCTTGAAAATACTAAAAATAACTTCAAGAGGAAAATAACTCTAAATACATCAAAACAACCAAAATAAAATTCATTGACTTTGCTACTATGTTCTTAAAATGATTTCAATAATCATTTGATGTTCATAGTAATTTGGGTTGTATGAATTGTTTTTTTGCTCCTGTGTAAATCCGTAAGAATTTTGTAAGAACTGCCCTCTATCCAGAGGTGCCAATTTTATGTTGGCTATTAATACTAAAGGTGCGAAGAGAACTTCTTCGCATTTAAGAGCTTTGATTTATTAATTTATTTATTTCATCTACAGAACTAACTTTACAAGTTTAATTATAATGTTTGAATAAAAGAAACTTGAAGCTGACCTTAAAATTTAAATGTGGATTAAAACTATTATATAAATGTAAGCATCTTGAAATCGGCTCATTAATTGCATAATATGTTCTTAAAAGACATTCTTCAAACATGCGATTGTTTCTCAAGTCCTTAGGAGGACTGTGCAACATGAAATAATTTTTAATTTCCGGGCTATCAATATTGTCAGATAGTATATTATAGACAAATAATAATGAGTAGCAAGATCTACGAACCTGTAAGGACTGTAAGCCTAACATTTTCCTTCTAATATTATAAAAAGGTAGTTCCTATAGTTAAGTTAATAAATATCTTCTGAATTCGTTCAATACAACTTAATGGGCCCAAATGACTTGGATTCCAAACAATGGAACAATAATCTAAGATACTTTGAACCAAAGAAATGTATAAAGACTTGAGAGTGCTTACATATTTAAAATCTATACAATTTCTTCTAATGAAACCAAACATTCTATAAGCTCTAGACATAACATAATGAGTAGAGAACGTTAATTTAGTGTCAAAACTGCAGCCTAAGTTCTTAACTTCAACTACACGTTTAAGTAGGAAACCACCAAGATTATAATTAAAATTAATTGGACTCGTAATATAAGCATATGTGGCAACACAACATTAAGAAACATTAAAATTTTCAAAACACCAGTCAGACAGTTTATTATGATCAATTGGTACCTTTTTGCAGTCACCAATATCGCCAATAGTGAATATCTTCTAATGACGAATCTGTTAGTGCATATTATATTCGTAAGGAAATTTAAGATGAGCTAAATAACAGCAGATAAATCTACTCTCCCTTTTGAATCTTCAAATTTCTCACATTTCTCGTTTTTCTCTATCTATCTTTCTTTTCTCTTATCCCCTTTCTTTCGGGATTATCTGTTTTCAGTTTGTTTTTTCAACCCTTATATTCTAGCAGAAAGCTTCGTTCCAAAAATTACAAAAAAACCAAGATTTCTCTTTAAAAATGCCCTGAAAATCATACAATTTCTTAAAGATTATCTCGGAATTAAAACACAAATAATTAATAAATATCTTTTTTCTTTTTTAAGATCTTTTTTTATATATTTTTTCTTTTCAATATTTCGCTTTCCTTTGGAAAAAAGATCGTTTAAAAAACTATAAAAATTATCAAACACAAATAATTTTTATTTTCTTACATTTACATTCATTGTAAAAAAAAGGCATTTTGCCCAAGCAATTTCTGTAACGGATTAAACACTAACCCTGTCTTATCCTACCTATGCCAAAAATTGCTCAAAATGTTTATTTTTCTGTTTCGAAACCTTTATATGGAGCCGATTGTTTTTATTCTTTTAATCATTTTAAAATCTAATCGAACCTTTTATAGTTTCAAAGATAACACGTTTAGTTTTGCTAACAATAATAAACTTAATCTACTGAATCTAAGGGCAAGTACAATGCCAGACTTATCACTTTTCCATTTTGATGTAGAGCAATGTTTTACTTTTATTGCCTTACTGGCTAAGCTACAGTTATGTTAAAAATAGTGATATATACAAATCGCCAAAAATAATTCTCCAAACCATTTAAAATTTCATCACACAAAACCCCAAGATCCGAAGAGAATGTTGTGTCTCTAGTTTGTTACAAACAATTTCCGTTTAAACCGCTCTAATCTGCAAACACTGACTTCACTTACTTTCTAATATTTTCTTTATTATTATTATTATTGTTGTTATATTTTTTTATTTCTTTCCCTATTTTATTTACTTTTCATTTCGAAATAAACAAGGCCGAGAAGTAGAAGTGATAAAAACAAAAACAACAAAAAACGCAAATCAAGAGAAATTTTCTATTAAAACTGATTTGGTCTTTAACAAACATAACTGATAACGTACGCACTCTAAGGCTATAAATTTAATATTCTTTTGGCTTCTTTTAACATAAAAATAACATGAACTACCACTGCTGCTGCCTGCTGCCTTAATTACAACAACTTGAAAGCAACCAACAGCCACTTTCAATATAAAAATAAAAACAACTTAAAGATTTCATTGTTGTTGAGTGCTTGCTTCTTCTTTTTCTTCTTCTATTTTAAAATGCTACAGGGCTAAGTGACAATTACAAATGTTTTGATGCCACAAGAATACGAGGATGAAAAATCGTAGTTGTTGTTGTTTTGTTTACTAGCTTGATTGGTTGGCAGAGCTCATCATTTTCTCTAATTCCTCTTGTACAAAAATGAGTGATACTTCCGATTGAGAATTGTTGTTGGCAACAACAATTTTGTTTTAGAAATCTATACATGACACAGGAACTGTAGGGTTTTTCTTAAATCATTTATATTTCAGTTGTTTTTGTTGCATTTAAATTTAAATGAAGAAAAAGAAATCAGTAACCAAATAGAGGACACTTATCAAAACACTCACGCACGCTCTCACACACACGTTCCTTAACACTTAAAGGTGTGTGGGCATGTGTTTCTGCAACTTGTGTGTGTGTGTGTTTTTAAATAAACATATTTTTCTTTTTATTCATTTTTATTTTATTCATCACCAAAAAGGAAAACAAAAATCTATTTATGAAAGTATGTTAGTGCAAAAGGGTTGCGAGGGATAACATGTTTCTGTAAGTGAGTGTATGTTTTTGGTTTTTATATTTGTTTATTTTCAAGACCCTTAAGCTACTTTTCCTATATTTTTTTTTATAAGTTTTTTGTTGTTGCTTTTGCCTTAATGTAGGAAATTTTTTCTAAATGATTTTTGTGTTGGTTGTAATGTTTGCCTTTATTGATAAAGTAGCTTAAGTATGAGTGTGTTTGTGTATTAAAGTGCTATGGTTTTAATTTAAATCTGGCACCATTTAAATCATCATCAGCCTCATCATCGTTCTTAATGTTGTTGTTTGTTTTTTATTTTTTTTTTGTTATTTTTTTTTTTAATTTTTACTAAAAGCTTATCAAGCAGCTCATCCTTGTTTTTTTTTTTTCAATAGTATTTTTGTTATGCTGCTTTGTAAAGAATTGTTTATTTTATTGGCTTTGATACACCCTACCGAAAGATGTATTTTAATTTAACTTGAATGAAATATTGGCTTCACTTTAATATATTGGTTATTGGTTTCACCAATTGCAACATTAAAAACCTTAATAAAATATATCCGGAGGTATATTTGATTAATCCCTATAGAAAATAAGTTGTAGCTAAATATTTCTTTATGCTAAGTGTGCTAAGTTTTCTTAATTTTTTTATGTAAAGTTATGGTTAGAAATTGCTTTAGCTAACCTGCTTGTGTCCTGTGAAACAAGAGTTTAAATAATAATTCCTGATGTACGCAATTTTCAGTTCACTCTTCTGTAGGGATATTCTAGTTTTAAACAACAGTGCATGTAACGTCTTAAAAGAATTTGCCAATTTTGTATTAATACTACAAACTCCACTACATCAACTGTTGGAAGGAAATTAATTATTTTTTGTATAAAAAAATAGGATCCATACTAATACTGTGGAACTTTATAAATACTCCTTAAGAACGCGGTGATTTTCAAGCATTGGATTAGATGTTTGGATTTCGATACAAACAGACATTAACATAAATAACATTACTTACGGTAACAGCCTATAATGTTACATTTTACAAACTTTTAATTTCATATAGAATAAACTCAGTTAATAAAAAATGTTATCAAAATAGCACCATCATCTTAGCTAAAATGTTTGCTGGGTAGGTATGTACATACATTGCGAATTATTTACTGATGTATTATTTTAAAGTTTAAGTATACTTTAACCCATTATTCAACTGATCCGAAATGAAAATATAGTTTATTCATATAAGCAAAACTATAACATTTCAAATATCTTTAAAATCATTAAGTTCCGATCGAAATCGATTAGATAATGTGAGCATAACTGTGAGAATAAAAATCCGTTCTGCCTATGAGTACATACGACCTAGATTATAATTTTGGAACTGAAAAGACTACATATGCGACCAATACTGTGGTGTGAGGCCGATTAAATGTGAATTCAAAACCATGCTGCCATCCATAGACCTTACAGGCATCCGCTGTAAAAGTCACTTGCAGCTTGCTAACGCGCCTGTAGCGTAACTCTAATACAATACATAATCACTTTAGCTGTCTTGATCAACGTGAAGTCTAATCAATATGTGCAGGTTCAATGGTTTAAATTTGAAATTTATCATAAAAAAACACCCTGTTTACAGTGGCTAATAAAATTTGTTTCAAAGGCAGAATATTAAAACTTCACTAAGAAAGTATTTTTTAAAAAACTTCCAAAGCTGCTACTCTAAGTTTTAATTTTGAGTGAATTTAACTAAAAAAAATTTTCTTATTAAGTCATGTAATTTTTAAACAGGTTTCATACATCGTATAACATAACAAAATGTCCTTTGAATATATATATATGTGCCTCAAAACACTTCATTACTCTGAGACTATGAAATTTAATATTTTATAATTTTTCCTTCTGCCCTTCTCTTAGCAATCTCCTTGCTTATGGAAAGGCCTTCATAAAATCCTTTGCTTTTGTTGGCTTTGTATGAAGGAAATAGTAAAGTCTCACATTGATGTATATTTATATTATTCACTTCCTACGACCACAATGAATTGCACTTATGACTTCTTTTTTATCGATTTCTATTTGCACTTGCTTAAACATAAATACAACAAATCTAACCAGTTTAGTTACCTGATTTAAAACTTGTGTTGTTCCTAAGTTGCTCTTCTATATAAAAGCTCTTCCATTAGTTTTTTTTTTTTGTTGTTTGTTAATATATTCTTAAGTGTATGTGAGCAGTGTACAAGTATATGGAAGTGTATGGCTTTTGGCCATGAGTATTATAAGCAATCAAACAAACAAAACAATTAGAATTAAATGTTCCCCTGTGCCTGTGAATTGTTGCAAGAAACAAATAAACAACAACCGACAATAAAACGATTCATTTAATTTTCAATTTAATTTTAAATTGGAAAAAAAGAGGGCTGGTGGCTGTTACCTCCCTCCCTTTGCAGTCTTTGCATTGAAACTGAATATATTCGAAGGCATTTTACCCAAAATGTATAAACACATTGGAGAAATTTTAAATTGTTGTTTTATTGAGCAGCCAGTTTGATTAATCCAAATAAATCTTGGCAAAACAGATGAATAGTTTTGCGGTTAGTTGCCAGATTTTCTCTTATTGTTTGTTGCTTTTCATTGCTTTTCAAGAAATTTAAATGTCTTAAGGTGTTTGTAAATATTTGAGGAAAATTTGATTTGAAATACAATTACTAAAATTCGATCTGTAAATAACAAGTTAAATGAAAAGCAGTTGCTTTCTTTTATTTGAAAATGCATTATTGTACTATTTAAAGATGTCAGCAGAAGTCCCTTGCTTTACTGCTTACCGCATAGAAATGTTAAATAAAAATGTACAGTCTTTTATAGTATTTCGAATAGAGTCTTTTTGGTACCATAGTTTTCTTTTTTTCTTAATCGAAAGAGAAAATCCGTTATAAATTCAGCTTAAGTTGTTTTTTTATGATTGTGCTCGCAGAACTCGGTCATTTTTCTAATTTATTTCTCACTATAGCCCATAATAAGTATTTTAGTCAAACACTTGAAAGTGTAATTTTATAACCGCTATAACAATGATTAAAAATATTTAAATTTGCAAATTAGAGGTGTTCCCATGCATGATGGAATTTGACGTATATGGCCTTATTTTTTATACCGTTGTAAATTCCCCCCCGGGGGAACATCTATATGTCTTGACGAAATCTCTGACTGATTATTGAGATTAAGCCTTCGGGATAGTCATGGTGGTTGTGATTTTGAGGTCCTCATGAAATGATTAAGGGGCCAGGATCATCTCACCTCTACTGAGTTCTGGACTAGGAGTTGGATAGTCGCCAACTCCTCAGTAAGGAGTAATGGTTGGTCGAAACTTCCGAAATTGCAACTAGGAATGACCTGTTCAATAGTATTATGTCTTCAGCTTTCTAGGGCGTGGGTGCACGCTACATATCACCCAATTGGTTTAATCCACTGTCGGGTTATGGCTTTCACAGCTAGATACCGACGTAAATCTTATCACGCATACCGTTATAAATATAAGCACAGCAATTTATAACTCATATTCGATTATCTTCTACCAGTCTGTCTGTTTCTTTTTGTTTTTTTTTTATCAGATTTTTTTATATTTCAGTTAGAGTAGATGAATGTATGAAAGAAGGAATAGTAAAAAACATCACCAGCAGAATACAGCAAAAACAAGCAAACGCATAAGCAGTAAACACCGCATGGCGCGTTCACTTATAAGGATTCTTTTTGTAAAAAAAAGACTAAAAATAAAATAATTACAAGTCGTTCTCAAGGTTCAGATTTTCAGTGTTATTGTTTAATGTCACCAAAAAGCTTTAGAAGAAAAACAAACTTCTTTCAGATAAACTACTTATGATTGTATATAAGATCTTTTGTTATTACTTTGAACAATAAATTTTTTTTTGTAGACTTTTTAGAGTGTAGACACATGAAGATTGTTTAAGGTAGGCGTGGTAATTTGAAAAATATATTGCCATTTGTTAGTGACTAAAACCAATCCAATGTTCTCTCACACATCATTTAGAAACAGGCTTCTATTCTAAAAAAAAATAGAAAATTGAAAGCACGAGCTTAAGCCTTACTAAAGTTCTATTGCTTGGTTATAAATATAACAAAAAGTATTTTTATATAAAATATTTATTATAATTTTTTCTTTAACCAAATTTTAGCCGCTATACTTGTTTTTTAAAAAATTTTTGTCCGCTGTAATTTTTCTAAAAAAAAATCACATCACAATTAATCTATAAAGATATCATCAGTCGTGATTTTGCTATAAAAAATTTTATGTTATAAGTTTTCTATAAAAATATATCATAAATTATAATAACCACACAGAAAATTTTCATCGTTCATAATTTTCCTATAAAAAATATTCATCAGTCATAATTTTAGTAAAACAAAAATATTACGCATTGTAATTTTATCATATAAAAATTGAATTACTCATATTTTTCCTATAAAATAGTTTTATGATTATAAGTTTTCGATAAAAAAATATGTCCTAAGATTTCTTTAAAAAAATTTCATCAGTCATAAATTTTTTCCCAAAAAAATTTCATCAAATTTGTATATAAACGAATTGCATTAGTTATCATTTTTTTATGAAAAAATTTCATCAGTCATAACTTTTCCGTAGAAAAGTCAGTCATATTTTTATATAAAAATTTTTCAATCAAGTAGTTATAATTCTTCTATAAAATATTTCAGTATTTCATTTCTATTAAATAAATTAAATTATCAATTAGAAAATTTTAATCAGTCATAAGTTTTATATAAAAAATTTCAGTGCCATTAAAAAATAAAATCAATCATAATTTTTTTCTGAAAAAATGTTTATCAAATTTTATATAAACGAATATCGCCAGTTATAATTTTTCTATAAAAAGAATTTATCAGCCATGAAAATTTCTATCAGTCGAATTTTTTATACAAAAATTTCTCAATCAACCAGTTTAATTCTTCTGTAACAATTTTCAACAGTCATAATTTTTCTATAAAATAAATTGCATTTGTCATAAGTTTTCAACTAAAAAGTTTTAAAGAGACATATGTAATCTAGAAACCAAATTCAACTCCCATTCGAGTCCTTTAAAATAATTTCATCAGTCATAATTTTTTTACTCAAAATTTTCATCAAGTTTTTTATATAAACGAATATCTATACAAAAATTTAATGTCAATACTTTCCAAAAAAAATTTTCGTCAATGTTTATAGTTTTTTAAACGATCTTTTTTATCTTTAATTAATATCTTTTTTCTTTTTTTAGATCTTTTTTTATATATTTTTTCTTTTTCAATATTTCGCTTTCCTTTGGAAAGCTTCTTCAGGAAAAAATTTTTAAATAATTTTTTTTGTTTTCAAATTTAAAAATTTTTTTCCTGAAGAAGCTTTCCAAAGGAAAGCGAAATATTGAAAAAGAAAAAATATATAAAAAAAGATCTAAAAAAAGAAAAAAGATATTTATTTTCGTCAATGATTTTTTTTAAAAAAAAATTTTATCAGTTATAAATTTTCTAAAAAAAAATTTCAACTGTTATAAATTTTCTATAAAATAAATTGTATTTGCCAGAAATTTTAAATTTGAAAATTTTAATTTTAATTCTATAAAAAAATGTCTACAACCTAATTTCATCAGGCATAATTTTCCTATAAAAAAATTCATGTCATAATTTGTCTATAGAAAATTATTGTTAGTAATAATTTTTTTATAAAAAAATTGAAGTTCTTTTTATTGAAGAAAATTTCTCTCAGTCATGAATTTTGCAAAAAACAATTTCATCGAACATAATTTTTTTCTAGCATAATTTTAATTTTTCTAGCAAAATTTTCATCAGTCGCGATTTTTCAAATAAAATTTCATTTGTCATAATTTTTCTACTTTCGGATAACAATAAAAATTATCATAATTTAAATAAGATTTCAGATTGTTGTTTGCAAAAACAGATATTTACTCACAGTTTAGTAGCCGCTGATATTGTAAAGTGATTTTTTTTTATATAATCTACAATTAAGAATTTTTAATTTTTTAAGTCTTTCTATCCCGTTTCCAATTGCCATGATTTTTATTAAGAAGCATTGAAAGTTTAAATCAAATTTGATATAAAATATTTCTTTACAAAGAATAAAAGCATTTAGTTTTATTAAAACTTAAAATATTTCATTAAACCATTTCATTTTAAAATTTTTGAAATTAACAAACAAAAAGTTCTTAAAACTTTAAACAAATATTTCTCATGTCTGCAGGCTATAAAATTAAGCTGACGCTTAGATAGCTGTTAACAAAAACAAAAAAAAATCTTTGCTGGGTACTTAAAATAAAATAGTTAAGCAAAAATACAATTAAACATAGAAAGGCATAGGAAAAAGAAAAGTGAAATTACAAAACAATTGGCAACAGCAACCATCAAGTCAATTTGAAGCAAAACAATAATAAAAATTTTAAAAAGGAAAGAAGCAAAAGAAAATAAAAATTACAAAAATCTTTTTGTAGGAAGCAATAGAATCTTCAACAGATAAAATAAAACTTCATATGAATAACTACACTGCACTGTACACGATATTGGCTAGACTCTTTTTAATTTGTTCCTATGGACTCTAAGCAATGCCAGAATCGTTACTGAGTGAGGTTGTGTTCGGTAATAATAAATGAATATTGGCGAAAAGCAAAAGTCAACAACTTGTGTGCATACGAAGCTATAAAAACAACAAATTCAAAATATTAAATAACAACTACAAAACAGTAATAAAGCAATTATTATGGCAACAGGAAAAAAAGTAACCTTGTTTATCATCAAGGAACTATGTACGAATATATGGAGAACAGCAATAATAAAAACACATAAAAGTTTAACAAATTACTCAAGACTAAAAGCAATGAAATAAGGAAAATAACAAAAAATAATAAAATTATAGATCCACAATTATTGCCAACTTTTTTTTGGGAGAAAAAATATTCTTGAATGAAATTTAAAAATAGAAAAGAAAACGTTTTTAATTTTTCTATTTCTTAAATTTTTTTTCGTAAACGGAAACCTTTAAAAACGTTGAAAAGGAAATGCTCTTTTGTAAACGGTTTGTGACAAGTTCTAAAAATTTGCTAAAATTAAAGTTGATTAAAAATTGCAGCTATAGGGATCTGTTCCTATTAAGTTATTGTATTAAGTTGTTTAGTTGTGTTCCGCCAGAAAATGAAATAATGTTGTTAAATTTTTCTGTCTTTGCCGTGTTCTAAACAGGCTTGAGAATGATGTCTTTACATTGTAAGTGCTCGCCGAACAAACAGCCAGCAGAAACAGAAAGAGATGCCAGCAGTAACAGAATGAAGATATAAACGACAAGATTATTTAAGTATCTCAAAAAAACTTGAAGCCTTGACACAATTGAAACAAACTATGACAACGAATCCTGCTATGAATTCTGAAAGCTGTTTTGCAAGTAAGGAAAATGGTAAGAAAATATCTTCTCCATTTGGCTTTTGGTATCAAAATTTTTTCGACTTAAAACCATAGAAATTTCATTAAAATAAATTGGACGTAAGATGTTCAAATGAAATTTTTTTAAGGATTTTATTTTAACGATTCCCATTTATTTTGAAGTAAGAGGTGATTATATTTTTTCTGTTAGTAATTATATGCAAGTTAGACAGGATACTTTGCAGATAATGTTAATATTATTCAGATGAGCGAAATAATGTGCCGACCTTTATATCTCATGTCAATTTTATGCTTCCAAATACAAGTTAATTTTTTGGCTTCAATATATTCATGTCTTTATCTGTTCGGCTCTTAATAGTAAAGCTTTCATTATATAAAGTACTTTGTTGAAATATAGAACTATTCATTACGTACTAAATTATGTCAAGCAAATACTAAAAATGCAAATCCCTATCAGTTATAACTTTTCTCTAAAAATTCTGTCAGTTATATTTTTTTTTATAAAAATTCTGTCAGTTCTATATTTTCAGTTATAATTTTTCTTAAAAACTTCTAGCAGTTACAATTTTTCTATAAAAATTCTCTCAGTTATAATTTTTCTATAAAAATTCTATCAGTTATAATTTTTCTATAAAAATCAGTTATAATTTTTCTATAAAAATTCTATCAGTTACAATTTTTCTATAAAAATTCTATCAGTTATAATTTTTCTTTAAAAATTCTATCAGTTATAATTTTTCTATAAAAAATTCTATGTTATAATTTTTCTATAAAAATCAGTTATAATTTATCTGTAAAAATCAGTTACAATTTTTCTATAAAAATTCTATCAGTTATAATTTTTCTATAAAAAATCTATCACTTGTAATCTATATATATAAAAGAGGATGTGTGTATGTATGTAAGAAATGGACTCGAAAACGGCTGGGCCGATTTTGATAAAATTTTCAGAGAATCTTCAGAATATTCAGGCGGGTGAAGTCCGATTTTTGATTTTCGGTCTGTGGGCGGAGGGGCGTGTCAAAACCCACCAACGACATATACATATACATATTTATTATTTTTTTTTCCTTTTTTATTTTAGTTTTTAAAGCCATTGTTATGCTTTTCAAAACGAGATATCAATCTCTTAAATCGGTTATGTAGTTCCGAAGATATTTACAAAAAAAAAACTCACTAATATATAATAAAATATCAAAATTTTAAAACTTCCGAAATGTTGAACTCGCTTAAGTTATCTGGACTGCCGCCCCACCGCCTACAAATGAAAGTTGGTGTACCAATTATTTTGCTTCGAAATATCTGCCAGCCACGACTTTGCAATGGGACACGTTTAGTAGTCAAAAAAGTCATGAAAAATGTGATTGAAGCAAAAATTTTAAAAGAAAAATATAAGGGCGATGTGTTGAAACCACGCATTCCTATGATTCCTCCAGATTTGCCGTTTGATTTTAAATGGTTTCAGTTCCCCATACCTGTTGCTTTTCAATGATCCCTGTTTTTTGCACGGTCAGTTATATGTATCACGTTCACGTGCCTTGTTTTTCGAATCCGCGAACCAAAATCGATCAAAAAATGTCGAAGAAATGACTTGCAAAGCAGTCACGGGCACGCTAGTTTTTCTATAAAAAATTCTATCAGTTATAATTTTTTTATAAAAATTCTAGAAAATACTTTACCCCCTGTTTTGCTTATCATGTAAAGTAGCTAACGTCAAATGTGCGGGAAAACTCTTTCCCTTACTCTTTCCACCAAAAATTTTATTTTCAAGATCTCTCACACTGCGCTGCATGTAAAGGTCTGGTCTGAGTTTAAAAATGATTTAAACTGAATGAGAATCACAGTTTCGTTCTAAAAATTTAAATTTAATTTTAATTTTACTGAAGTACAGATTCAAATATATGACTTCGTTTATATTGAATAACAAAGAGGGTAAGTACTCTTTTGAACTAACAGGGAGCTAGGGGATTTATGTATTTAGTTTCCTTGACGCTTCGTTGAATTGTCTCCTTTATTTTGAAAAATTTCATGCTGAGAAATCACACGATCTAAATTGTATGAAAATGAAATTTGTCCAATAAAGGACATATTTCAGAAAGTGTGTAGCACAAAAATTTTTATTAAAAAATAAACATCATATGGACGTGCTCTCCCCCGCAGTAATGTATTTCAAATATTTTTATTTTTATTGGAATAAATTTTTTATGAGAATATTATAAAATGTTTATTTTTTAATAAAAATTTTTGTAATAAATATTTCGTGAGAATATCATGAAATATTTATTTAAAGGAATCAAGCACGAAAAATAAAATTGCTTATATTGAAAATGATTCCGAATAATTATAAATTACTTATAAACTTTTAATTTTAAATAGAATAAACTCAGGTAATGAAAAATGTTATCAAAATAGCACCATTATCTCAGCTAAATTGTTTGCTGGGTAGGTATGTACATACATTGCGCATTATTTACTGATGTATTATTTTAAAGTTTAAGTATACTTTAACCTATTACTCAACCGATCCTAAATGAAAACATAGTTTATTCATATAAGCGAAACTATAGCATTTCAAATATCTTTAAAATCGTTAAGTTTCGATCGAAATCGAAATAGTCCTGCCTATTAATTATATCGATGACTAATATGGCATATTTGTCGAATATGACTTTTTAAATTTGTCTTCCTTATAATTAACATCTCTATAAGCGAAGCAGTAATGTTGCTGACCAATTACATATATTTACATCCTTTTACCATTATTATTGCTGTATCAAACAGAACAATATTTTATCGGACTTTGTTTTTACAATTGCGATTTTTTTCAATTTTGTTTTTGTTTTTTACAACAAAACAACAACTATAAAACTTTTTTTCCCCAAACGTATATATGTCGTTTTCGTACTGCCATAAAATATTCGGTATAATTGCTTGGAATTGCTTGTAACCATTTTATGTACGAAGTACAAGATGTCAGGAACATTAATTTAAAATTGATACAAAAATCCAGACAAATGCGACAAGTTGTTTGAATGTTATTGTCGTTGTTGTTTTTATTTTCTCTTTAAAAATAATTTCGTTTTATTAAAATATAATTTAATTGTCTTTAAAAGGGTTCCCTTCTGTCTGTTTATTTCATTTCACAAATTTATTTCGAGAAATGTTATGTTTGTTAATTAGCTGGTGTCACATAATTATTAAGAATTATTGCTTCTCTAGCAAAAAGTGTTCTTTCTATCTGTCGTTTCTATCTCTTATTTTATTTTATTTGGTTATGTGTTTGTTTTCATTGTCGAAAGAAATATAGCAGTTTGATGTTAATAATTTGACAAAGCGATAAAATAAAACCCTTTGAAAAAGTCTATTGTATCTTTTGCTGAATATTTTATATTGTGCGGGGGGAGGGAAAACTTCCGCTTATTATTATTATTATTATTTGGGTTTTATGATCTTTGGAAAAGTAATTTAAATTTAGGTGTTAATTACCAGTTTTTTGTTGCTGTTTTTATCTCAAGAAACAAAGTTTTAAGTTAATTTAATGTCACAGCAAATATAAGGGTTACACGCCAGCAGAGAAAAAGTCAATTCTTCTAGTCAAAAAAAAAAAAAACAAGAAAGGATAAAAAATAAATTAAATAAAAGTAATTTATAGACTAAAGTTCTTTTTTTAATTTCGAAAAAGTAATTAATATGGATCCTAGTAACGCCTTAATGAATATAAAAAGCTCCATGCTACGTTGACACATTATTTAATTATATCTCAATCTATAGAGTTCTACAACTCAATTATAAATACAAGCAGCTTGATTTAATTTCTATAATATTTAATATAATTTATATATAAAACCTTATGCACTTAATTAAGGTTAAACAGTTAATTAACAAAAAGTATTGAACAAGACATAAAAACAAAATACAAAAAATATATTCTCATCAAAAAATGTTAAAAGAGCAAAACTAAATAAATAAATAAATAAATTTGTGTCTTTGTCGTAGACAAGCAATTTGGTTGGTGTTCTGTATATCGCCTTAAATTAAAATACTAAATATTTTTTGGTATAAATATACAAAGCATACTTATGGGGGCTTAATACCTTTTAATTTTCTTTATTTTATATAATTTTCTAAGACAAAGGTTTCACACAAAATAATATCTTTAGGTTTATTAAGATTCATAGAGCACAAGGTTAATACTTGCTACTAATTATCTGTCAAATAATGTTTGTCATCAGGGAAATAGAGAAGGCAGGCTAAGAGATTAGATTAGAGTTTTAAGCAAACCAAAATTTAATATTAAAGAAAAAGGAAAATATTTAATGTAAAAGAAAAATAGCATACAACACATTTTATTATTATACTAGAAAGGGTTTTTCAGCAAGAAGTTTTCTAAAAGAAAATAAATAAAAAAAAATTAATCAAGATGATTCAAAATTTAATTGCATAAGGAAGCGATAAGTCCGGCATCTATGAAAAAAATTATATCTGGCAAATATCCACCACGACCACACTGACAGATGTCAATTCTTTTATCAAGGTTTTGAAACACTTTTTGGCAAAATGTTGGTGCTGTTTCGTTAATCACAGTACGCATTTTGAGTTTTAAGGCTGCGTTTAGACTCTATCCTTAACATAGCCCCACAAAAAAATAGTCCAGTGTTGTTCAATCACACGATCAGGCTGGCTGATTGTCGTAAACTTATGTGATCGCGAAATTTGCTTTGCAATAAATTGATCGTTTCATTGGCTGTGTGACATGTGGCACTATCCTGTTCAAACCTCATGTCAGTGATATCCACGTCGTCAATAATAGGCCAAAATTGATCTCGCGTTAGCGTGATCCATTCACGGTTATCTTTTTTTCAGCCTTATCTTCGAAAAAAAAAAATGGCACAGTCACGCCTCCAGACCACACAGCCCACCATACAGTCACACTTGGAGCATGCGCAGGCTTCTCAATAATCGCTTATAGATTTTCAGAAACCAAAATTTTGTTGGTTGACATACCCTGACAAGTCCCCCTCAGGGCACATTTATCGGACTTTATGAAATACTTAACCATCTAGACCAGTGTTGCTGGGGGTATAAGGGCGTCCAGTCCCCTGAAGGTAAGCATGACACCCTGCTTACTGGAAGCTCCACGTTATTTCCGCGGGAATCAGTAAGCTCCAGAGTTCCGCTAATTGTCTCTTTAGACTTTTAGTTGTTCTCTGACTGATTATTGAGGTTGACCCATCGGGAGTATCGTGGTGGCTGTGTGTTTCGCGCCCCCTCATGAATTTTTTTAGGGGGCCAGGATCATCTCGCCTTTAATAATACAACGGGCAAATGAGTCGGATCCAGTGAGCATGCCAGTTATGTGTTCTGGACCAGGAGTTAGATAGACTTCAGCTATTCAGCAAGGAGTAGTGGTTTGCAACGCAGCTTTAGAACCGCTGAAATTGCAGCTAGGAATGACCTGTTACTAGGGCGTGAATGACGTTGCTTTTCATTCTCAATGGTTTGACCACCATCTGATTACGGCTTACGGCTTATCACGAAATACCCTGACAAGTGAAAATGGGCTTCTTCTGAAAAAATGATTCTTCAGAAAAACCAGCCGGTTTTTCCCGAATGAATTGAGTGAATCTACGGCTGTGTGAAGAGTCGATTGGCTTCAATTCCTGCACCAATTGAACCTTGTAAGACTTCAATATCAAATCCTTACGCAAAATTCACCATGTGTTTTGTTTTTGGATAACCCCAATTGTTGAAAACATTGAAGAATTAATAAATTTGGATTTAGTTCAACACTATGACACACGGCTGCAATGTTTTCAGTTGAATGACCCGGTTTAATGCTCAAAAGCTTACTGGCAGTCTCCGAAGGACAAGTATGTTGTCCGAAAATATCCCGAATTTTTCGAAATGTAACTTTAACACAACAACCATTTTCATAATGGTTTTTGATTATTTTAATGCGTTTTTCCTGCCAAATTTAATTCATTGTAACAATTGCTAATGCATCTACTACGAAAACATCAAGAAACTAAATGATAAAACATAACAACAACAAACATCTTGATGAAAACCCCGATATTATACAAAGCTTTTGTTTTGAATTTGGAAAGCATTTGGCCTTTGAAAACTTTTAATTAAAAAATAAAGCATAAATGTGCTTGTCACTTTATTTGACCTTTAGGTTAATGTGCCCCTGTAGGCTAGTAGGTAGTGTACTAGCTTGTCAGTATGGGGGTTGTGGATTCGATTCCCAACAAAGGCCTTGGTTCTTTTCACTACAAAAATAAAAATTGACTGTCGGTGGGACTGCTCAGTGATGGAGGCATGGTCACTGCGCTGTCTAATACGGCAGTTAATTTCCGTAACTATCCTTCTACTTTCACCACCTGTCTCATCTCTTCTCTATCCACTTCCTAAAGAATGTAGCACGGTACTTGACTAAATAGGCATTGTTGCCTGAAGTGCTCCTTCTCTTTAAAAAAAAAAGGTTAATGTTAATAAAATGATTTTTTAAACTCTCTCTCTCTCTTTCTCTCTCTCCCTCTCACTCTCTCTCTCTGACAGTGCTTGAAATTTCCTACACTAAAACTCCCATGTCTAGATATTGTTATTCACGCACCCTCTTGCTGTGCCATATGTGAGAATATTAAAAAAATTTTCGCTCAATGTGTATAAATCTGTTAACACTGTTTTATTAATTTAGTTTAATTTTAGTATTTCTCGTCATAGATGATGATCAGTGCTCAACGAAAACTAAAAGTGGATTTCAAAAAGAATTGTTGCTTTCATCGAAAAGTAAGATGGAGGAAGAGTAGAAAATAGAATTTTAAATATTAAAGCGAAGGCGCCAAAAAGACTTTCAATGCTTCTAAAAAATTTATTTTAATAAAACCATATTTTCCTCAGCTTAGGGGAGAGATAATTTTCTTACGAACTTTCAATCCCTCTTCGATTCCCCTACACATTTACGCATTAATTTGTTATTGTTTATACTTGCCAACATATTTTTCATTAGCAAATTTCATGAAACCGACAAGCAGTGTTCGCTAGGTTTATAAAATAATCCGACGAGAAATCGTATCATTCTAAAAATTATATAGTTTTAGTTAACAATAACAAAAAAAGGAAAACTGTTCGTACCTAAAATTTTCCATAAAACTATAAATAAAAATAAATTATATTCAATAAAATTATATTTAATTAAAAAATTAAAATTATATTTAATATTATTTCCAATAACTTTTGGAATCTTTGGATAATTTCACAATTTCATAATTTGTGTTTTTAAAAATTTGTCATGCCATTTTCAAATCTACATTATTTCTTAAATTAAAAACTTTTTGCATTCCATATTCATTTAACAATGTCCTTTTGTTCATCTAGCAATTTGCAGAGAAATATCCTTTTATTTTAATAAACATTTGTTTGAAGCAAACTTTAAGTTTTATTATTTATTTTAATTATTTTTAAAAATTGTTGTTCAGATTTTTATTCCATTTTATGTTCACTATGAAATTTTTTTTATTCCAATTAAAAATTTTAAAATGTGTGGATTTAACTTTTGGCTGGCAAATTGCGTGATAAGTTCTACTTTAATTAAAAAGTTATTTGACTTAATGAATTCAGTAATTGAATTATTTTTCTTGTTGTTTTCGTTCTTGTTATTAGAAATCAGGGTTATCTGAGAGACCTTAATTGCTTGTGGCAATTTAATTATCTATTTTCTTTTATATTTCGCTTTAAATTTTTATAGTTTTTTATTGTTTGCTTTAAATATCGTTATTTTAAAGGAGATAAAATTATTAAAAGAAACAAAAATTAAACTTTCACAAAACTCACGAAATATTTCAGAAAATTAAAAAAATCGAAGTGCCTGCAATAATTCCTAGACTCTATAAAGTAAACCAAATGGCACTGGTTCATCCGAAGGCAGTCATCATAAAATTTAAAGATATTCAGTAGAAGACAAAAACTATTTTTCTAAACGAACTTAAGAGCAGGGATACAACTATACATTTTTGTGGCAAGAAAAAATGATGAACGATTTCTGCAGTGAGTAGATATGGCTACTGTACATTGATTTTTTGCAAAATGGAAAAATTTCAACATTTTGAAATGATCCTCTTTAGAGGAACACATGCATTATGTATGTACAAAAAATACTTAAGAAACTTTTATTAAAATAAATTATGTGAAAACAACAAGTGTTAGCATAGCGAAAGACAGAACACTACGCGAATGTTCACAAACACTACTCCCTCTTTGCTTCTTCCCATAACCTAATTTTCTAGTTCTGGTACAATGTACAGCATGTGTTACCCCCCGGGGGCACATATATGGTCTTAATGGAGAGATACTATGTAGACCTCTGCAACTGGGGGAAAAAGGGAGCTTAGTACCCTGAAGTCAGCAGGGGTACAACTGGAAGCTCCACTTTATTTCCACGGGAATCAGTAAGCTGTTCTCTCACTGATTATTGAGGTTGGCCCCTATATGGGAGTATCGTGGTAGTTGTGGTTTCGTGTCCCCATAACAGTCTATGCTTATATGGTGGCCGAGTTCATTTCACCTTTAATAACACCTAACTGGTGAAATGTTCCCAGATCCAGTGAGCATGCTAGACATGTGTTCTGAACAGGAGTTGGAAAGTCTCCAACTCTTGAGCAAGGGGTGGTGATTTGCAGCTCTGCTCTGGAATCATCGAAGTTGCAACTAGAAAGTTCTGTTGCATAGAATTATAGCTCGGCTTCCTAGGACGAGCATGACGTTCCAAATTATGCAGTGGTTTGGTCCACCATCTGATTAAGGCTTCATGGCCAGGCGCAGATGTAAATCTAAATCTCATGTACAGCATGAGTAGAGGTTATCCTCTGAGTGCTGGGCCGGGCAAAAAAAAAATCATGTAAATACTGAAAATCCTATAAAAATTAAAAAAACATTTTACTTGCTGGGTATTTAGTCCTTAAACGTTTTATTTTATTTATTTTGAAGATTTAGTGTTATTGGTCGCTCTACCTAACTGTGGTTACCATTCCAGGAAGAAGCAGCCTCTTTAATAGTTTAACACTTTAGTTAAATAAACCTTAATTATGGCAAAATATTTTTAGTTATTCTTCAAAGAAATGAAAACGCCTGGATGTTTGTTTTTTAACATTTTGATCTTAATATATTCCTTATTAATTTATATTCCTTTAAAACTTAAAATTTGGATGTAAACTCAAGAAGTTAATGTCACGTTTTTCTCTATATTTACCCAATTGTCTGGCATTTCTTTTATTTAGTTTTTTCCCCCCATTGTTCTGTGCAATTTTTTTTATTCCTAATTTGATCCTTTTTCTTGTCTGTTAAACAGTTTGATTTACTTCAGAAAACCTTACAGACAAACAACAAGGCATTTTTGTTAACACGTAAAATAAAGAAAAATTACAACAAAAAACAAAACAAAAAAACAGAAACGGAAAAGAGTGAACAAAAATATAAAATGTCTGAATAAGAAAATAAAACAAATATTTGGCACGAAGTTTCATGCTCGTGCATGTTTTTTCTTCATGAGAAAATAAAATAGAAAATAATAGATCACGTTTAATAAAATTATCATTTTGCTTTAAGTTTTAGGCGGTTGAAAATTTATTTTTAATTTTCTTTTTATTACAGATCATGAAAATTGCTCTTCATTTTTGAAATCTGTTGAATGATAATAATCTGTTCTATAAGACAGAAGATTGTTTTGTGAATGTGTAAATATTTTTTTTTAATATTCAAAAACCCAGCGAAATATTCGATTGTAATACTCGTTTTGCTTATGATCCAGTGCGATATCAGGTCTTCTCTTTATTTATATTTAATCTCTTTATTTTTATTTACTTTTCTCTTTATTGATTTATAAAAATATGTAAATACACGGGAATTATTAGTGCGAGTTAAATAAATACAAGAAAATTTTTGAAATTACTAAAATAAATAAAAAATTATTATACAATATTATGTTCTGCAATCAAAAGTCACTTAAGACTTGAAACTTTGAGGAATGAAATAAATACATAAAAAGATATTTTTAAAATTTTATAATTAAACGCTCCGTTTAAAAAGCATTTTTTTCAATTGCTATTACTATTACACAGTCACTGTCTGCTGTTCTCGTTACAAATGACTTCATATAACACATGGAACATGAAAAGAAACTTCTTCATGTCATTTTCGATATAACAAACAAATTCTAAATTATCAAACTTTATGCAACTTTCCCACACTTCACAATGGAATGGATATTAGTGCATGTTAAGCCCTTGTTCAAACAAAGACATGTAAAAGAAAAACAAAACATATAAATTACAGAGTTCTGATACACAAAATAAGAGAAATAATCTAAAAATTAAATAACAACAAGAAAATAACAAAATAACAAATAATAGCACAAACAATAAATATAAATGTAAACACAACAATTTCCTGTACTTAAAAAATCTACAACATTACAACAAAAATAAACCTGCAAGTTGTTACCAAAATAACAATCGAACAACAACAAAAGCAAATGAAGATAAAATGAAAGAAAAAAATCAAATCAAATCACAACAATCAACAAATAAATCTCAGGCCATACGCAATAAACTCTAATACATACACGCTTCTTATTTCCTATATACATATACTTATTTAGGTAAATATGTAATTGTGTATGTTTGTATACTTATATGAATACGAGGGTGCGTGCATGTTAAGTTTAAATTACTAAGTGTGTTTGTTGTAACATTAATATTTCATTTTAATCTTCTCATTTTCAACTCTATTCTTTCATTTTCCTTTGTCATTCTATTGTTATGTCTGTGTTTGTGTTTATGTGTCAGTGTAGAAGTGAGTGTGTTTAATAACAACTCGTGCATAACATAAGCAACACGTGTTGAAAACATCATTCTAGCATATAAATAAAAATCTCTTTCAAATTTACGGCGGCAAACCTTAAAGGTACAAGAAAAAAAAAACACACACACATGGACGCGCCTAAATTAATTTTTTATATGATATATATCTTACAACTGTATTATCGGGTCCCCCACGGGGGCATATTTATCAGTCTTTATGGATTGCTCAACCATCTAGACTTGTGCTGTTCGGGGGTATAATGGAGCCCAGTCTCCTGAAGGCAAGCAGGATGTTAACTGAAAGCTTTACGTTATTTCAACGGGAATCAGTAAGCCCTAGAGTTCCGCTAATTGTCTCTTTAGCCTTTTAGGTGTGTCTTTCATTGATGATTGAGGTTGGCCCTACGGTAGTATCGTGGTGGGCTGTGTGTCTCGCGGCCCCTCATGAATTTGATTAGGGGGCCAGGAGCATCTCACCTTTAATAACACCAACGAGATGAATGATCCGGATTCAGGCAGCATGCTAGTCATGTAGTTCTGGACCAGGAGTTGGATAATCTCCAGCTCTTCAGCAAGGACTAGTGGTTTTGCAACCCTGATTTGGAACCGCTGAAATTGCAACTAGAAATAACCTGTTACTAGAATCAGTCCTCGGCTTCCTAGGGCGTGAATGACGTTGCTTTTCATTCCCACTGGTTTTGACCACCATCTGATTAAGGCTTACAGCCAAGCGCAATGTAAATCTTATCACGAAATGTATTATCACGAATTGTACTATCGGGTCAAAATAAAATTTTCGTGTGATCAAAAATATCTACTTTGATTCATGTAATCGAACCAAACAAATAAATTAAAAAAAAAAATAAAAAAAAACAAAAATTCTTCAACATGAATACATTCTATCGACAAAAAATATTGACAGCATGTTTAAGGCGAATAATATCTTCGATGTTAAAACAGTTTCTACACTTCGCACTTTAACACCTAAAAGCTGCTTTATTATCTTTGTCTTTACTTGACAATGTTTACACTTGAACTTCATTATCACATTCAAGAGTGAGATTTTGAATGTTAGTTAGTTTTATTTTCTGAGCATCAAATTTAGTTCGTGGAATTTTACTCTCATATGTTGCTGTTGTTTTTTGTTCATAAGACTTTTTAGAATTTTTTAATTTATAAGCAGGCACAATAGCTCATTTTATTTACTTTTTTAGTGACAGTATCCTTGATGCGAATACCTCTTCTAGATGAATGTGTATACAAACTGAATATATTTTCTCATATGAAATTTATGTTCGAATTACATAAAAATTTTAGACAAAGCTTATTTTTAAACTGAACACATTTTCTAGATTAAATAAATCTTAAAATCGAAACTATTTCGTAGATGAAATATGTCTGCACATCGAAACAGAATATGCCTTCAGCTAGGAGATATCCTGGTTGCGCAATATGTCTTAATATGCATAACTGAATAAAGTGTGTTACACTAATGTGTAATACTATCAAAGAATCGAATTATTTTTTCGGAAGTGTCTATTTCTGTGACGTATATATTTACTTGACGACTTAATTCTTTGCATTCGATAACAATCTTCGAATTTCATAAATTTTATAGATGATGACCGATTTCAAAGACAGCACATTTCTTACATTAATATTTTGCCATAAAAAAGATTATTCTTCTAGACTAAAAAACACTTTAAGGTTGATTTTCTTAAACTCTAAACTAGGCCTTTTAAGATCATTTTTAGATGGCCCTCTTTTTTAACATAAATTTTACATAATACGGCTATTTAATAAGTGCAGTGTAATGACACTACAATTATTTCATATTTATTGTTGTTGCAGTTTCAATTATTGTCTTGAACATAAATACATCCAAACGGAGTATGTGACTGTGGGTGATTAGATTTTCTATACCTGTTTAAAAAATAGAAATAAGGACAACTTTTTCCACCCCTTTTGATTATTAATGTCGCTTGATACAGCAAAATAATGTGTTTTATATTCCTTCTTCAAAAAGGGGCTGTTATTTTCTGCTTGTAAATTTAACCTTGATGTCGAAAAATGTTGTCAAAAATCAAAATTTTCTCTAACGATGAAATTCTTACCAATCAAATGCTCATTAAAGGCAATTTGTCAGAAAACGATTTTAAAAATAGATAAGAAAATTTGAATTGAAAGAGTAAAATATTTGAAATTCGTTCAAGTGTAAATATACATTTTCATGCCGTATAATTTTCTTTATTTAAATGAAAGAAACAGAAGATCTTTTATCTACAACAAACAATCTGTATAAAATTTAAATTTTATTTCTCTTAAGATGTTTCTAAAATGAAAATATTTTGGTTTTTTGTTTTGCATTATGATTTGCTCTGCCTGAAAAAAAAATTAAGTAATTGAACCATAAAATTAGTAGTTTATCTAAAATGACGTTATTGTCTTATGAGTCACAAGGACAAAATAAATTTTCAACCCTTTGTTAAACACGTTCTTCAGTTTAACAAGTGATTTTGCACACAGAAACGTGTCTTATGACAAGTGTCGTGTGTTCAATTAAAAAGTGTTGTGTAAACTTCTCGTTGATTTTATACTATTTTTTTTTGTTAACTATATTGGCAAATCGTATATAAAAAAAGTTTGTGAAGAGTAAATTGGCGGTTGTCAGCTTTAAACGTACAATGGCCACGTGTTCTTATGCAAAAAAATTGAGTGACAAAGTGATTGAAAATGTATGGGCAACGTAAAGCTGTTGTACTTGACAAATCTGTCAGAAATGAAAAATTATATTGCGTGTACATTTGCTTTATAATCAGCATTTTGCATTGAATAAACATTAAATTCTTTTTATTTCCAAAAAAGCAGGAAATCTTTGAAAAGAATAACTTTGAAATTTAATTTACAATTATCCAATTCGAAATATTTTTGACGTCTGCTTTTTTATGAAACATCGTAATGAGTGTACAATAACTCTGAATACACTGGCAGTAATTTGAATCAAACTTGTCGTGGGAGTTATTTGAATTATTTATGTGGAAGTGGCGTCAATTTCCTTTAAATGCTATTTATCTCTCTCTCTTTTTTTTTGTTATTTCGTTTGGGAGTTATTTGATTTGTAGTTGGAAGTTTTTCCTTGGAGTCCGGTATATGGATTTTGACATGCTTGAATTCGCTTGTTTAAATTAAATGATTTTTTTTTTTAAATGGCTCTCCTTTTATACAGGATGTACGCCCGCCGGGAAGGCATACTATTTTGTTTTGCCGCTATTTTGGTCTTGAGAGTTCATATTTGGCAATCGTGAAGTAGACACGTGGCAAATTTATTACGGAAAAATATTCGATAAACCAACCTGTTTGAATCGTTAAAATACTTAAAAAGAATCAATCATCGATTGCTGCGATAATGAAAAAGTTACATAAAATTTTTGGGAGAAAACACATGCCAACAAAACCCACTATTTATCGTGTAGTGAATGATTTCGAAGAAATAGGCCCTAGCATAGACCACAACATACTGCAAAATCGGCTAAAACTATAACTGTTGCTCGAGAAAGTATTCAAAACAATTCATCAACCCTAATTCGATGCTATGCTCAGGAGCTGCGTCTTCAAACGATAACTTTGGCCACAATCTTGCACAAGAATTTTAATTTGTTTCCATATAAAATTCAGTGGACACAAGAGCTTCTTCCACAAGACTATTTACGCCGCCGTACATTTGCCAATAGGATGCTACAGTTCGCCCATAATAACCCCGATTTTCATGACAAAATCATAATAAGTGACGAGGCTCATTTCATTTTAATTAATATGTGAATAAAAAGAATATTCGGTACTGGGGAATAGGAACCACTCAAATTATTGAACAATTATCTTTGCATCCATTAAAAGTGATAGTCTGCTGTGCAATTTGATCAGGAGGAATCATTGGGCCTTACGTCTTGCAAAATGAAAACGACGTAACGGTAACTGTGAATGAAGAGCGATAACGTGATATGACTGAAATTTTTTTAACGCTACAACTGCCTGCTTTGGTATCAACAAAACATCCTGGCTGTATGCTACATCGCATATAGCCAGGATTGCAATGGAATTACTACGAGACCTCTTTCATTAGCCTCCACGGTCACCTGATTTGACTGCTCTGCACTGCTATTTGTGGGGATATCTGAAAACCAAGGTTTACGCAAACAAACTAGAAACGCTAGAGTAACTCAAGAAAAATATTTGTGATAAAATAATGAAATACCGGGTGAAATGTGTGAGAATGTAATGAAAAATGTGCTCAAAAGGGGTCGCATTTGTGAGGCTAACAGAGGAGGTCATTTATCTGATATTATTTTCCATACACAAATAAAAAATTTATCAATATAAGATCCATTCCGTCGTTGCATTCAATCAAAAATTATAAACAAACAAAGTAGTATGCCTTTCTGGCAGTCACCCTGTATTATGTCAGAATATCGTAGCGTAGAAAGATTACGTTTACTTTGAAACGATTCTGCAGCGAATGAGAGTGAAAGTGAAGCCTTGCAATTGGAGGAAGTAATTTAATTTTCCAAGAATTCATTTAGTTCTTATAACCACAACAAGTTATGTCAAGAAATGCTGACGTTCATTAGCCTGACTGGTCTGGACTTATTTTTATGGGGATATCTGAGAAGCAAGTTTAATGCAAACAAACCAGAAATTCTTGAGCAACTTAAACAAAATATTCGTGAAGAAATTAATGAAACACCGCGTGAAATGTGTGAGAATGTACTGAAAAATGTGTTCCAAATGGCTCGCATTTTTTTGATTAATACAACTTTTATCAAAGTTAAGGAATCTTACCCGGAGTTTCTTAAAAATATAATTGAGGTACTGACAACTGCGCCTTTGAAATAAATTAACACCGGAGTTTACTTTTCCAATTTATACTTTTATTTATCTTTTTTCTTTTAACACAAAAACTTTAAACACTATGACCTAAGCGACCACGCAACCAAGACTGTGTGATTCGATTTACATCCGCGCCTGGCCATGAAGCCTTAATCAGATGGTGGTCGAACCACTATGCATAAATAGGAACGTCATGCTCGTCCTATGAAGCCGAAAACTAATTCTAGCAACAGGTCTTTCCTAGTTGCAACTTTAATGATTCCAGAGCAGGGCTGCAAATCATCACTCCTTACTTAAGAGTTGGAGACTTTCCAACTCCTGTCCAGAACACATGTTTAGCATGCTCACTGGACTGGATCATTCACCTAGCGTGTCATTAACGGCGAAATGATCCTGGCCACCATATTAAACAAAAGACCTGATATGGGTCCGCGAAACCACAACTACCACGATACTCCCATAAAGGGCCAACCTCAATAATCAGTCAGAGAACAGTTAAATGTCTAAAGAGACAAATAACTAACTCTGCGGCTTACTGATTCCTGCTGATTTCAGGGGACTGGGCTCCCTTTTTCCCCAGTTGCCCTGGTTCTAGATAGTCGAAGTTCTATAAAGACCATATTTATGTGCCGCCGGAGGGAACGCAACCAAGACTGACTAATCCATCCCATTCCCATTACAAATGATCACGTATGATCACGTTGCATCGACATGCGTTTTCACCCAAACGCTGATGCAGCTAAATTATTGTTATTTTGCCAATCCGATCATACGTGTATGTAAAGCTTAGAATAACGAAAGTGCCTACGCTGGAAGAAGAAGTTCGCTGGCCGGCTAATCCAATAAAAGTGTCTATGCTGCGAGATTAAGTTCGTTGACAGAATTGTCACTGTTGTTCACTTCAATATAAGATCCATTCTATTTCATTTAAATAAAAGTTATAAGCAAACCTTCCCGCAGGATACTCTATATAAGTCTAGTTTCGTTTATTATTTTAAATTTCGTTTATTAGGACAGTTAAAGCGTTAAAGCTTTTGTATTCTACAAAGCATCGTTGTGAAGCTGGATTAAAATCTGTGACTTAAACAGCAATCAATTTTATTTATTGAAAAATCTGCTGTGCCTGAAATACTTCTAGGGCTCCGGAAAAAATCCAAACGAATCAAATAGTTTGCCCAACATTCCAAAATTCGTAAATCAGACTAACAAGATTAGAAACAAAGATTTGTATTATTAACAACAACAACAACAACTTTATTATCATTGCAAATAGCTATCGATTATAGGGAATTTTAACTTAATCTTTTTTGGCGCCTTAATAATCTTTAAAAAAAAAATAAATTCTATATTTTTACAGAATTATATGCATTTAACCATTTTATTAATAAATTACATTTTTTTTAACTATTTCGTTTTTTCGCATTGTCAATTTATAATTGTTGTTTCACCTTAATTTCATTTGATAGTCGAGTTTATTTGAGATAAATTCAAATTATAAATTCAATTAAGATTCAAATGATAAATCACTTTAAATAAACACAAATAATTGCTAAATTTAAAATTTTTTGCATCAGTTTGAAAATTAATAATAAAAAATAAAATATATAAAAAGACTAAATATAAATATAATAAATGATATGAAAATTAAATTGAAATAAATAAAAATAAAACAAAGCCCTGCGGTAGAGAATATGTAATTGTAAAATATTATTGTTGTAGTTTAAACGTTAAACGTTGTGTGATAAGTATTTCTTTTTTTCTACAACAAACTATTTTACATGTAATTAAAAATTATTTAGCGAATATTATGGAATATTTTTTGAAACTTTTGCTATGCTTGATACAGCAACCAACTATTGTTTCATTGTCAAATTACTGCAGTAAAAGCAATTAACAAAACAAAAAGAGTTTGGAGTGTTAAAAGTATAAAAAAAAGAAAAAATTAAACAAAAAAAAAAAATTGATAAAATTAAAAACATGTTACATTCATTCGGTTGTGTTCAAATTAAACAAAATTCGTACATGCATTTTATTTCAAGTCCTGTCATTTAACGCAAAATGCTAATAAAACTGTCAGCAGGCAACGATACAGTACACAAAAATATACACAAACTTTGCCAAAGCGATAAAGAGAAGATAAATAAAAAAAAAAAACGAAAAAGTAAAATTTTATTATTATTGCTAAATGCCAGGCTACCAACATGAAGACAAACCTCAAACGAAACAAAAAATATACACAGTCACTCGCTTTAGTTAACGAGGTGTGTTAATAAATTAAAGTTAAAGATACAGCTCGTTGTAGGCTTCTTCCCCATATTTTTAAAGCCTGTTGGGTTTTTCCTTGTAAATTAGCTTGTCATTTGCTGAACCTTAATACTTTCAACAGTGATCAATCATATTGGAAATGTATAATATATAGTGATGTATATATACCTATATCACTATATCAATATAAAAAAAATAATAACAACTTTATCTCAGGCCACAAAAATTTATTTTGTTGACAAAGATTTTTGATTTCTTTATTTATTATTATTTTTGTTTTTTTTTTTTTTTTGATTTTATACTAAAAATTTGTATAACTCCTAATTGCTATCACCCCACCCGTAATCAGCCAATATTTAGTTGCCATTTTATATTGTCTGAATACATCGACCTTTTACATCCGTTTCTTTACTTCATTTCTCAATCAAAGAGGAGTTAGAATACTTGTTTCCTTATTACTTAAGTTGCTACGTAGGACTTTAGCTGCACGTCTTTCTTTTTCCTCATTCTCTAATGAGCTTTGTTTAGTTGCTCAGCAATACAAAAAATTATAACACGGCTCGTAAACCAATCATAATTCAGTAAGAGAAGACTTGGGAAAACTTGCCATTATCCATTATTTCCTTAAAAAAATTTTAGTTAAACTTTTTGTTGCACATTAATAACGCCTCAGTCTATTTCACTGACATAACAGAATACCACCTAGCAAGCAACACTATTCCCTACTTTAATTTGTATCAGTTTAAGCGTAGAGTCATTTTAGCTCAGTTATTTAACCGTCAGTACTAAAAAGTTTTCTAGAGTAAGGCCTCCTTGCAACCATTTTATCGCAACATGCAAAACTCAAGCTGCTTTCTTATCATCGACGGCTGTAATTAAGTAATAAGGATTTTAATAAGCTACAGCAAATTTTCTGGTAGTTAGGTTTTCAGTACAAGGTGTCTTTCCCTTCTAAATAAAATGCTTTGTTTTCTGGTTTTGTGGCCATTAAATTACTGCAACAATATTTTTCAATTACCACAAAAAAGCCTTTATCATTTGACGTTATAAAAACTAAATGACTTCTTGGAATATAATTTTACTTCCTCCACTTGCGAGGCTTCACTTTCACTCTCACTCGCTGCAGAATCGTTTAGAAGTAAATGTAATATCTCTACGCTACGATATTCTTACATATTACAGGGTGACCGCCAGGAAGGCATACGACTTTGTTTGTTAAATAATTTTTGATTGAATGCAACGACGGAATGGATCTTATATTGATAAATGTTTTATTTGTGTATGGAAAACAATATCAGATAAATGACCGCCTCTATTAGCCTCACAAATGCGAGCCCTTTTGAGCACATTTTTCATTACATTCTCACACATTTCACGCGGTATTTCATTAACTTTATCACAAATATTTTGCTTGAGTTACTCTAGCGTTTCTGGTTTGTTTATATAAACCTTGCTTTTCAGATATCCCCACAAAACGAAGTAGAGACCAGTCAAATCAGGTGACCGTGAAGACTAACGAACGTCACCCTTTCTTGAAATAACTTGTTGTGGAAAGAGGTCTCGTAGTAATTCCATTGCAATCCTGGCTGTATGCGAAATGGCACTATCTTGTTGAAACTAAATGTTAATCAAGCCCAAAGCATGCAGTTGTGGCGTTAAAAAATTTTCAATCATATCATGATATCGCTCTCCATTCACAGTTACCATTACGCTGTTTCCATTTTCAAAAGAAATAATGATTCCTCCTGACCAAATTACACACCAGACTTGTCTCTTTTAGTGGATGCAAAGGTGGCTGTTGAGTAATTTGAGGGTTTCCCATTTCCCAGAACCGACTATTCTGTTTATTCACATATCCATTCAAATGGAAATGTGCCTTGTCACTCATTATGATTTTTTCATAAAAATCGGGGTTATCGTGGGCGAACTGTAGCATCCTATTGGCAAATGTACGGCGGCGTAAATGCTCTTTTGGAAGAAACTCTTGTATCAACTGAATCTTATAATGAAACAAATTTAAATCCTTGTGCAAAATTGTGGCCGAACTTGTTCTTTGAAGACGAAGCTTCTGAACACGACGTCGAATTGAGGTTAATGAATTGTTTTGAACACTTTCTCAAGCAACAGTAATGTTTTCAGTCGATCTTGCAGTACGTTGTGGTCCATGCTTGAACGTATCACCTACGAATCCTCTTTCTTCGAAATCACGCACTACACGATAAATAGTGAGCTTTCTTGGCATGTTGTTCTTCCAAAAATTACACATAACTTTCTCATTGTCACAATAATCGATGATTGATTTTTTTAAAGTCTTTTAACGATTAAAATACGTAGGCTTATCGAATAATTGTTCACAATAAATTTGCCATGTGTCAACTTCACGACTGCCAAATATGCACTATCATTTCCAATGTTTACCAAAATGGCGGTAAAACGAAGTAGTAAATCTTTCCGGCGGGCTTCCGTATTCATTATGCTTTACTTTTTCATTTTATGAATCTCAAAAAATTTTTTTAAATTTCCCTTCTTTTTGGAACGCACCTCTTAATAAAAAAAAAAAAAAACATTTGAAATTTCAAGCACAAAATGTGATGCATTATAATCAGTATTTACTACATGTACTAGTTCATAGTGTCGGTGATTTCACGCATATGTCAACCACAAAATTGACAGTAATTTGGTTTATACTCGTACTCTCTTGCCTTTTCAGAACAACAACAATACAACATCAATAACAGAAAAGCAACAATAAAATGTGTGTTTTAGAAAAGAATGTGCGTGCTTTTTATCTTTAACGCAAACTGCAGAACATTTAACAGTATATTAATGTGGTATACATTTAGGCGCATTTAAACAGAAATTCAACAATAAGCATTTTCAAATGTTTCCACTGTGGAAAGGCCATAAAACAAAAACAAAAAAAAAAAACAAAACGAAATGGCCAAATAAACGGCATATTTCAATAAACATTTGTGCGTATTAGAGAGCCGTACGAAATGGTTATTAAAATTATTTGTAAGAACGAGCATACCTGTGCGACACACACACACACACATACACTTTATATGAAAATAATATCATGAGCCATGGAATATTTTAAAGTTAATATTGACAATTGCCCAGAAGAGTGGAAAAAAAGTCAATTTTACTTGGTATATTTGCCAAATGAGCTATAAATGTATCTTTTAATTTAAAAATATCCCAAATAAATTTTACGATTTGCTGCTGCATAAAACAGAGCTTTTAAATACAGTTTTGTTATTGGAGAAAATATTTTAAATAAAGAATTTTTACAAAAGAAAAACTAAATTTAATTCATTTTGAAATGTAAATATTTTAATTTATAAATTTATTAAGAAGTAAAAATTATTAAAATTTTGTTGAGTACATTTTAAAAGAAAACAAAAAATTAGGGGCACTAGCTGAGTGGGATCCATTTGTGGTCGATTGGCCAGTGAATCGCACTACGCATTGCAGGAAGAATTCACTTTTTTGCAGAACAGTTCCTATGTGGAATAAACTTCCTCCAGAGGTCTTTTCTGATACTTTCAATATAGGAAAGTTCAAATCGAATCTCCACAAACACTGCTCCCTCTTTCCACCTCTCCATAACATATTTTCCTAGTTCTAGTACAATGCATTGCATGAGTAGGAGTCATCCCGAAAAAAAAATAGTTTATCCAATGCCGCAATTCAGAAAACAGTACATTGTGGCCACGGCCTTATAAGAGCCACATTTATACACGCAGGTGGTATGTTTTTTTTTTGTAAAGACAAGTAGCACTTCAGACAAAAATGCCTATTTAGTCAAGTACCGTGCTACATTCTTTTAGGAAAGGGATAGAGAAGAGATGAAACAGGTAGTGAAAGTAGAAGGATAGTCGGAAATTAATTGCCGTCTAAGACAGCACCGCGACCAGTGGACTATGCCTTCATCACTGAGCAGCCCCACCGAAAGTCAATTTTTATTTTTGTAGTGGAAAAAACCAAGGTCTTCGTTGGGAATCGAACCCACAACCCCCAGACTGACAAGCTAGTACACTACCTACTATCCTACAGGGGCATCTGTCCTTTTTTTGTTTGTACTTTTCTGACTGTTCGATTTACGGTTAACAGGCTGTTCACTACTTGTTCGCCCTTTTTATTTTGTACAAATGATTGTGTTGGGATTTGAACCTTGATCTTTTGTGTTTCTTTTAAAAAAATACATATACATGTGTTGGTAATTTTTTTTTCGGGTGGTAAAGAATAATATATTTGGTTCAATTTTTTCTTATCTAAGACACAATCCAGCATGCCTAATGGTCAACATAATGTTTTTTTGTTGCACATATATAAAGTGTTGCCATATTATAATTTTATAACAATATATACAAAAGTTATCGATTAGTCATCGCTAAGAGATAAGTTAATATAATCGCTGTTTTTCGACAACAGGCAAAATTCTTTCAGGGACTCTTCAATAAATAGCTTAAGTCCCCTCCGCAAAATAAAATTATCAGAAGACTGTACATAATTTTTAGTGTAGCGAAAACTCTTAAATTTTTGTTACAATTTCTTCGCAAGGTTATTGTTTAATTTCTTAAGAAATAACTTAAAAAACGAATTAAGGCTTAATCTGTAAAATTGAACAAAATCAGGTAGTAAGCCGAAAATATGCTCATGCTTTTTCTGGCTTTATTAGCAACATCTAGTTATTTAAGGAAGATCATAGTTTTGGGTTAACTTTATTATTTGCAGTCGCTGCTTTTTTTGTTTACTGTACTTTTTTCGCATAGATATTAAATGGTGGATAGGTTTCTCACTAAGACTTTTGGGCTTCGCCAGAATTAATATGGAACTGTAAAGTATTACGTTACGTTTATTCCTTTAACAAATTGGAAGTATATTAAGACTTTTATTAGAAATTAATTGCACACAACTTTTAGAGTTTCAATTAATTTATACAATTTTCTTTGACGAGTTATTTACTTTTTTATACCCAAAAACATACTATGACAACTTTGTCATTTTAACGTCTAAAAGCCTGTATCAACAAAACTGAATTTTACTGTTGTCGCCTTAGCCGATAACCCTCATAATTAAACTGACTTTATTTGACAAATATATACTCCTTATTTGAGTGGTTATAGCATTTACTAGAAAAGTTTTATTTATTGCAGCAAATACAGATAACGTTGTTAAAATCATCCAGTGTAAGCGACTACTTGCCCGTGCGTCTTTTTGTTTTGTGTTAGTTGTTGGAATCTTAATAAGGCATATTACCATTGTTTTGTGTTCATACGGTTTCTTAGAGACCCCATAATTTGTAACCAGCTATAATAGGTCATTTCACTTTACTCTTTATAACTTAAATTAAGCATCTTCTTAACAATATTAATGTTCACGCTAAAGTTTAGTAGCTGACATTGTAAACAAAAGTCGCATAATAGACTGATTTGTGTTGTTCATTTTAAGGTGTTAAAATATTTATTGATACCCCAGTTAAGAAGTGTGACTATTAATAATCATATTTGAGCAATAAGAGATATGATTGTTGACATTAAAAATTCTGCCAACATTTTAAAGGATGTTGCAGCTTATCATGATTAAATAAATTTCTTTTTAAAATTTCTTTTAATACTTAACACCTGCTATAATATTTTTATTGCAAGTAAAGAAACAGAGAAAAGAAATAGCGGCTCATCTTACTAAATTGTTTATTAGTTCTATTTGAAAATAAACTACTTTGGTTGAGTTAAAAACCATGAAAAATGATTCTTATAAACGTTAACAACAACTGTTCAAATTTACAATTCGTTCTGACAAATAACACCACATGCAGTGTATTAAATAGCAATACAACCCTTAAGAAAGTAATGAAATGAGAAAAAAACCAACCACCCAGTTGAAGAAAAACCGTACTGAGTCCCCTGAGGCGGCCACATATTTTGGTTACCCCTTAGTTACAGCTATTTTTGCAATCATTAATTGGGTTTTTTCGTTTCGGATTTTTTTTGTTGGTTTTTTGTTTTTTGAAATCGTTTAGCTTGCCTTATAGAAACCATATGAATCCAATAATCCAATAAAATTCTTTAACATCCTTCAAATGAAATAAGTGCTCAGTAGTCGTCTGTGTATGAAAATTAGTTATTCTCTTTAAGTTTGTATAAAATTTGAGTACAAATTAGTTACAGTCGAATAAAACTCTTGCAAGCAATTAAACGTGTTATTGAAATTAGAAAAACAAAAATATTTGAAATAACTGTCAGAGTTGGCAGTATAACAACCATCATGAATATGAAGAAGTGAATAGTTTTATTTTTGTTTTTATTTTTATTTAATAACCCAATAAAAACCTACGAAAATTGTTCAGCCTATTTTTGATTTAGACTTTTATCGCATAAAATAATACGATTCAAATGGAACTCTATTTTAATATCAACAATATCTATCTTTTATACATGGGCTTTTATCTCACGAATTTCTTCTTCACAGAAGAAATTACATTAAGGCGTTCATATTTACAAATACAAAAATGAGCAGATGTGTATAGTTACTGATAAATTTCCTTGTGACAGATAGTCAATGTACTACGTCAATTAACTACGTATTTAGAGCTCTTTTCACTATAATGATACGTAACCGATGGCCCAACTGTTATGCACGACGGTAAATGTGTCACATCTTAGGGTAAAGTTTTCGCCCAACTTAATTTAAGAAATTTAACGTTGAAGAGCTGCACAAATGAGCAGCGCGTCAAGATTGTTAAAACCTTTAATGAGAATTATTGCTCAAATCAAAATATATTTCGTATATTTCGTATACTTTGCAATTTTTTTTTTGGTCATCATAAACGACAAAATCGTAAGAATTGTTTGCAAATTTCAGCAATTCGAGTCTCTATGGAATGTTAAAACAAGTTTCTATGCTCATACAGTGAATTGTGATAAAAACCTCAATATTGATCGCGATAGCATTGCAGAAGAACTATTAACCTCAACTCAGTATCGAACATCACTGACACGAATTTTTTTGTTCGCGAATGGCGAACGCTTTCGATGTGAATACATCATTATTAAACCACGTTCTACCACGTACTGGTGAGTAAGTATTTCTGGTCCAGGTATTCATGCCATAATTGTCGAATCTACGTACTTGAATATCGTATCTGCGTACTCGAATGTCGTATCTACGTACTGCCATTTTATGTGGGGATTAATCCTGATATTTTCGTCTTTTATTGTTTTCCAGCATTGAATTTACAGCATGAACTTCCAAAGTCTAGTCCAGTCTACTAACCATTTCAAGCGTCGTAAATATGATGAATGGTTGGTTAAAAAGCCAACTGTGAATGATGGGTGACTTCACAAAAAAAATCATTTTCAGCGACGAGATACACACGAAATATTACAAAATTACCTCAGTAATTCACTGAGTAATACGCAGACAAGCGCAAAATTGCTGTCATTTGACGGCGATTTACATTTTCACCTAAAAATTTGGACCTGAAAATTATTAAAAAAAATTATTAAAATTAGTAAAAAATGGCCAAAGAAAGTGAGGTTTCCTTGCTGTCTTGCTTTACATTACTTTTCCTTTCTTTCCACCATTTTATCCCTCTTAATTCCGATTAATTTCATTTTCTATTTACTTTTCATTTAATAATATTTTCATATCTAACTTAACAAATTGTATAACCAAAAGTTAGACTATTTTAATGTATAATTCTTGTAATACACAAATCAAATCAAAATGGGCTCTTGGAAAGTTTGTGCAAAACAAATGAAGGCATTCGAAGAAAGTAAAATTGAAATAAAAAATAAATTAACAAACACGATGATGAGGACGAAATATTACAAAATATAAAATTCCTATCAAAAATTCAATGACGCATAAAATTACTTTCATTTTGTAGTTCGTAATAGCTTTGCAATAAAAACAACAACAACAACAAAAAGTATTAAAATACCAAAAATAATTTGTCTTCTTATTGCCTTTTTTATATTCTTATTGTTGTTTCCTTAACTTTTCATAATAAAATTTTATGCACATCATCAATGAATTGTATTTTGAATGAGTTTGCGAAAAGTTCTTGCCAAAACAATTTAACAAAAAACAAATAGCTTCCCAAAAACAAATAAAAAAAAATAATAACTAAAACTATAATATATATTATCACTATTTTAACTTTTTTTTCGAAAACAAGCTCTTTGTATAAAAATTAAATAAATTTTATTTTTTTGTACAATAATTATAGTTATTTGACCTTTTTAATATTTTTTAGTAATTAATTATTAAGCACTAGGCCATTATTTCATAAAAAATTTTTAAAAAATTTATTTTTTTAAATTTTTTTTCAATATTTCGCCTGATGATGCCAACCAATGGTTTGGCGAAATATTGAAAAAATAATAAAAAATAAAGTTTTTAAAAATTTTTTATTAAATAATGACCTAGTGCTTAATATTTTATTTTTTTGTTTTAATATTTTGCCACACTATCGGGTGGTATATTCAGGAAAAGAAACAATTTAGCAAATCAAACTGAATAGCTGAAAATTGTTAACAAGTTCAAAAATAAAAAATTATATATAAAATATTATTTATAATTTTTTATCAATATTTGCTATGGTTTTATGGAAAATTTTGAATTTTAAAATAAAGTATAAGTTTTCTAAATCGTTTAATAATGTTCTTCAAATTTAAAGAAATTTTTAAACTGGCTTCCATTAATATTTCAAACTTTGGGAAAAACAATGTGAACCTGCTGTAACTCATATTTTTGTGTTAGAAAGATATACATTAAATCACATAATACCGCACTTCCGAGACGAAATATCAATCGCCAATTTTATATAGCTCCCAAATCTGTTCACATTATATTTACTATTTGATTAGGGACACGTAACGAGACAATACCCTTCAGTAGAGATCAATAAGCTAAAGATTTTTTTTTAAGAAAAATTTATCCTTAGCTAAGAAACTTAAGTTATCTACTTGCTGTTATTTATACGGGTTTAGGATTTCAAGTTGGCAACACTTGTTTAACTAGATGCTTTTTTGTAAGGTATCAAGTCGTTTCTGTGTAGTTTGGTTTGATATCAATAGAATCAGGCTGACGCTTGAATAATGCATTTAAATTGTGTGAATTGGGACCCCCGGGGCCTTGACGGAATCTCACCGTCATTATATGTGTCACCGGGGGTAAAAGGGAGCCCAGTTCCCCAAAGGCTAACAGGGAGCCAACTAGACAACTCCATATTATTTCCACAAGAATCAGTAAGCCCCAGAGTTTCACTTTTTGGCTTTTTAGCCTTTTAGCTGTTCTCTGACTGATTATTGAGGTTGGCCCTTCGAGAGCTACGTGGTGTTTGTGGTTTTCACCCCTTAATCATGAAATGACAATCCGCAAGAGTATCATGAAATGATTAAGGGGCCAGTATCATCTCACCTCTATTGAGAACAAAGGGTGAATGATACGAATCCAGTGAGCATGCTTGTCATGTGGTCTGGACCAAACGTTGGATAGTCTCCAACTTCTTCTTTTGGCGGCCCTGCCCCGAAACCCTCGAAATTGCAACTAGGAATGACCTTTTGCTAGAATCATGTCTGCGCCTTGCTAGGAGGCGGGCGAACGCATTATATCGCCCCAGTGGTTTTACCACCGTCGAGTTATGGCATACACACGCTAGATACCGACGTAAATCTTACCACACATGTGCAAATTGATGCCAAAAAAACTGCTGTTGATCTCAATTTTCATATTTTATTTAGCGATGAAGCTCGGTTCTGTTTGAGTGCCGATGTCAAAGCAAACTGTCACAGTTAGAGTGATGACAATCCTTAAGAGTATAGTCAGACACTGTTGCATCCAAAAACACTAACTGTTTAGTGTGCTTTAGTGACTGATGGAATCATTGTTATGTGTCTTTAAAAACGATGCTGGTCAAAATGTTACAGTCAATTGTGACGGCTATGGAGCCATGAGCTGTGGTTTCAACTAGATAACGCAATATATATTACTCAGCTCGTGCTACAATTGAATTATTTAAGAATACGTGTGATAACCGCATAGTTTCACGTTTCGTGAATCGGCCACAAGGATCGTGTGATATAATGCCTCTAGACTGTTTTATCTGGGAATATGTGAAGTCTCTTATTTACACTAATAAGCGTGAAACGATTAACCACTGTGAGGAGAAGATTCGCTGCATTTATGCCGGTTAGAAAAATTCCATCAGATTAAAAAACAACATCCCATTACACTATTTAAAAATTCTGTACCTCTATAAAAGAATACCCCATGAAAAAATACAAATGTACAATCCTTTGTGCAGTTCACTAAGACACAAATATTTCTCTTGTAGCAAAAATACACGCTCTTTTATAATGTACATAACAATCAGCTAACGTCTTAAAATTCAGGATATTTCATTCTCTTATTCTTCTTCTTTAATACGTAGATTAAAAAAATAAACCACTTGGATAATTTGAATTCCTCTTCCACATTGCTCCACATTGATACCTGATTGCAGGGTGATAGTTAGTTCATCGAAATTTCCAGCACTTGATGAAAGTAGAGGACTCAGTGACATTCGTATAAGTTTTTTCACAAATTTTAGTCAGTGCTATACTGGATATCAGCAGTGATATACTGGCATATTAGCCTGCAAACATAATATTAGCCATAACATTTTCATCATAGCCATCTGTTGTCACTAGACAAGCTATTGAAATCATGCTTGAGCCAACAATAATTATCAACATTTTTTAAAAATATAAACTTAAAAGCCCAATAATAATAAAACCAATTTTTTTCCATTCCATTTTGAATATAATTTCGAATCCTACTTTTTCAATTGCATACGAAAAGGATACATTTAATTGCAACAAAAACAAAAACTCTATTACTTGTTATTTCGTTATTCAATGCCATTTTGAATTACCTTATAAGTTGTGCATGTTTTTATAGACTGATATTTACCTTTGTTCATATTTTAATGAGGTCATCATCATCATTATCCTTCTCATATCCGGCAATAATAACAACATTAATAACTGGAGCATACAGTACGCAGCATTGCCTACAACTTCAACAACATTTTGATGCTGATGTTGTGTTGATTTGCATTCATCACTTGGCATACATTTGCAGACAAATTTTATTTGTTTACACAAAGGTGAGTTGTCATAATATGTATGACATATATAATTACACGTATATGTATATATACATACATTCATATATATTGAAATTTCACTGTACAAGTATCACTCACTTGCGAACCCCTCACACCCATACATTTTCCTACAACATTTGCATAAACTTAAATAAATTCAAGTGTTTCTAGGATGCGTAGTGATGCATACATACTCTATATCTATAGATGTATTATGTTCAAAAGTTGTCAACCTGTTAGGCATAAACTTGAAATGTTCATATTAAAAAATGTTACCAAAAAAAAAAAAAAATAAAAACACACATTCACACACTCATACAAAAAGATAAAAGCAAAAAATTTGTAAAGGAAAGGGCAAATAATGTAATGCATGCAACATCAATTTAACAATGCGAAGATGGATGTATAGATGTATTACTGCAGGATCATCATCATCAAGGTTAAACTTAAACATTTATATTTCATTTTATTTATATTTCTATGATTTTCACACTTTTTCCGACATTTTCACCGTTTTTACTTCATACTTTTAACAGAAAAAGAGAAACAATAAAAAAAGGGAAATTATCAGGTCTTTTAGATTTCCTTCATTGCTAAATGTATGTGAGTGTGCTAATTTGTTTGTCATACCTAGTTATGATCATTGTCAAAGGTATTGTAATATTTGTTAAACCTTTTTATTGAAATCTGAGCTTTTAAAGGCATTAAAATATTTTTTAAAAATGTGCTAAAATTAATTAAAAACTATATTTGTAAGTATTGAAATTGCTGGTATAATTTCCTTAAAGTATGCAACGGAAATGGTTTTGTCTTTAAAGCTTTAGCAGTCTTAATAAATATCAGCCTTTGCTGCATTTTGAATAACTTTATTTTAATTTACTTTGTGAATGGAACTTAGCAATTATCCAACCATAATCTGCGATGTTATTTGTCAGACATACTTCCCCCCCGGGGCACGTTTATGGTCTTTATAGAACGCTCGACTATCTAGACCTGTGCAACGGGGGGTATAAGGGAGCCCAGTCCCCTGAAGTCAGCAGGGGTACAACTGGAAGCTCCACGTTATTTCCACGGGAAT
Source organism: Trichopoda pennipes (assembly GCA_030448955.1). NCBI lineage: Eukaryota > Metazoa > Arthropoda > Insecta > Diptera > Tachinidae > Trichopoda > Trichopoda pennipes. Next base: position 91,295 of record JASKUP010000408.1, read on the forward strand.
CAGTAAGCCCGCAGAGTTTCCGCTATTTGTCTCTTTAGGCATTAAGCTGTTTCTCTGGCTGATTTATGAGGTTGGCCCTTCGGGAGTATCGTGGTGGTTGTGTTTTCGCGGCCCCAGGACAGGTCAGTTTTTAATGGGGCCAGGATCAATTCACCTTTAATAACACCTAAAGTTAATTAGCATGCCTAGCATGCTCACTGGAGCATGACATGTGTTCTGGACAGGATTGGATAGTCTCCAGCTCTTCAGCAAGGAGTGGTGGTTTGCAGCCCTGCTCTGGAATCATCAAAGTTGCAACCAGGAAAGACCTGTTGCTAGAATTAGTCTTCGGCTTCCTAGGGCATGAATGACGTTGCTTTTCGTTCCCAGTAGTATGACCACCATCTAATTAAGGCTCACTGCCAGGCGCAGATGTAAATCTTATCACGTAATGTCAGTCATACTTTAGCGTCAAGTCTTTTGGAGAACTTATTTCGATATTTCTTTATTTCAGTGTTTGACAAATTCAACAATTAAGGGATACAGAAGATTGTTGAAGCATTTTATGAAAATTCGCCGGGTTTGTGGAAAATAAGAAAGTACCTGTTCATGCTCGTTCGGTTCATTCTGCAGGAAACATTGCAGAACATTGCAGGTGTCAATTTCGGCTCATCGTCATGTCCTGCAAGTGAACTAATTTCACAAATATTGCTGATGCGAATCTTAAATAAAAATTAGAATTTATACGCTGACAAGGTACAACTGACTACTCATCATTTCTAATGTCGGCAATACGCCGAATAGTAGGTTGTATAGCCAGAAGTGAATAGCGGCTTTTCGAATAAAATCATCATCAGCGACGAGGCAAACTTGCGTCTGTTAGCGCATTTTGGCAAAAGAAAATCCACCTACAGGTGTCCCTGTAGGCTAGTAGGTAGTGTACTAGCTTGTAAATATGGGGGTTGTGGGTTCGATTCCCAACGAAGACCTTGGTTTTTTTCACTACAAAAATAAAAATTGATTGTCGGTGGGGCTGCTCAGCGATGAAGGCATAGTCACTGGTCGCTGTGCTGTCTTATATACGGCAGTTAATTTCCGACTATCCTTCTACTTTTACCACCTGTTTCATCCCTTTCATAAAGAATGTAGCACGGTACTTGACTAAATAGGCATTGTTGCCTGAAGTGCTACTTCTCTTTAACAAAAAAAAAAAAAAAAAATCCACGAGTGTTTATTTAAAAGCTGGTGGCAACATCGGTACATATTTCATCGATAATGAGATCGGCCAAGTAGTTAACATGAGTGTATGGTGTACACCGAGATGATAACAAACGTGCAAATCAATTTTTATCAATTTTGCAACTTAATAAAATTTTGTTTTTATACCAATATTTAATTAAAATGCCAACAATTGCAATTCAAGCATACTTTTAGGCGTTGGAAGTAAAATTATTTCATACATTAATTTTTATAGCATAATGATCATTGCAGTTAAGGTCTCGGGTAATTTTTTATAAGCTTTTTATACGATTAAATTTGTGTTTTTTACTAAAAAGATTTAAATATTATTATTTAATTTTTGTTATTTAAAAAATTACAATTAACTTTAACGGTTTCTATAGTCTTGCATATTCTAAAGATATTTACCAAAAATTTTCCAAATTTCCCTTATTTCCAGATATTATCTTTTTTATTTTAACTTTTCGTTATTTTAATACAAATAGAAGCCACATAAATAAGTGGTTTCATGATGAGAAAAACATAACAATCTTATTAAACCTGTTAAGCTTTATTATAGTATTCTTTTGTTACAAATCAGCTTAAAAAGGATGTGTACTTATACATGGTGCAAAATTGAAACAGGCTGCGAAGTTGCGAATAACGGTGTTGTTATAGTAGCAGTCGAGACAAACTGTTATGTATGCAATTGTTTTGCTATTTTGATTATTAACGGTATTGTTTTTGTTTTGGACTTTGTGTTCTCCTTCTGCTTTCCTGCTGACCCAAACGAACGAGTAACGTAACAGGGATTTAGTTCCACACAAAACATCATTGTATCCTTGTGCAAGTCATACCTGCTTATGGTTTAGATTTAAGTTTAGTGCAGCCATTGTTAGTTTGACAAAAATATAACGGAGGATTTATGATTTATATAACAGTAATAGCAACAACAACAATAGCAAAAGTAACAATGCAATAACCAGATATGATATGACATACCACCATACATAAATAACACTTACTGGATAGTGTGTGCTATTGAAAATCCTATAAAGTGCAGTGTGTAGTTTAGAATTGTTACAACAACTACTACAATTGAAAATGCCAGTATGACTCTTCAGTTCATTGTTTATGTGAGTATGTGTGCATGCGTACTTGTGCATGTGTGGTAGCATGTTCGGGTGAGTTTTAGATTTTTTTGTGCGAGGCTGTTATCAAAATTATCTTAAATATCTCATGTGCGTTAATTTTTTTTAAAACTTAAGTGTTTCCAATAATGGGTTAGGATTATAATTAAAAAATTTCGTGTTATTGCAACTGCCATATTTACAAACATAATTTAGTTTTTTAATCTTTTTTTAAATAACTTATTTATAAAAATTTCCTATTAAAAGCCAAATATATTAATCAAATCCAAATTACTTTTTATTTATAGCACAGTAACAGCTTCAGGCACAGTTGTGTCGTATCTGATATCTAACACATTAACACTGCAATTTTAATTCCAAGCCATTCCTAAGCCAAGTTGCAGGTATTTGTAAAAAGAAACTCCAAATATGATCTTTAAATTTATGACGCTCTTGCGACAAGAGACAAATTCGAAATTACAGAAATTTTTGGTTATTTTATTTATAAATTCTACGCATAAAACTATATCTCTGGCCTGTAAAAACATCAAGAAATACTTACAATTTAAATGCATGCTTTCATTTCGTTACTTTTTTAATACAATGCTACGAATAACAAGGAAGCTTAGAAAATTCTTCACTAAAAATTCAAAGATTTTTTTATTAAAAATATTCATTAAAACATCAGCAAATTTACACTCACCAGCTGAGGTTCTTCAACACACTTTTAAGGACATCAACATATTTTGCGTTTCGCGTGTACGTATATAAAACACTTAATGAAGTAGGTGTTAGTGCATAAGAGAATTATTATCGCATTATCTTTGACACTATCTAATGCAAAAATTAATTTTTTCTATATGAATTCAATTCTGCCTCCTTACTTTTATCCCATCAGGAGATTAAAATATATTTCATATTTATTGGTATGAGCGTGACTTAGAAACATATAAAGGATACCAGTGCCAAGCTCATTGGTCAACAAGTCTGCTCTGAGCCAGCCAATAGTCTATCTCGCTTATAAACTAATAACTCTTTTCTGGTTAAATACAAAATTATTCTAGTGTAAGAGTATGACACCACTGAACTAAGTAAAATAGTGTATCAAATAATTATTTAAATAAACTGGTTTATATTTTTATTACGCTGGGAAATCTTTGTGTTAATATCCTCACTCATCTACACACACACACAAGATATATATAATAGAGACATTTACCCTCATAATACAACTTATCCATCCTTTTGCCATTGAGAGCCCATTTATATGGTCCGTCGTTATTTTCATTATATGTATTATAAAAATATGTATGTATATGTGAAGGCGCTTGTATAGGTCATTGTATTTTATAAATTATGGCAAATTTAAAATTTTTTTTTATTTTTAAAATTGTTGTTTTTTCTATTGTAGGCAAACGTATAGTCAAGTTAAGTGTTAAAATATTATAAATAAAGACTACAAATATTTTTGGGTGTTCTTAAGGTGAGATGATCCTGGCCCACTACATAAGTTTATGCGGGGGCCGCAAAACCACAACTACCACGATACTCCCGAAGGGCCAACCTCAGTAATCAGTCAGAAAAACAGCTCAAAGTCTAAAGAGACAATTAGCGGAACTCTGGGGCTCACTGATATCCATGGAAATAACCTGCAGCTTCCAGTTGACACCCTGCTTGCCATCAGGGGACTAGGCTCCCTTATACCCCCAGCAGCACAGGTCTAGATGGTTAAGTAATCCATAAAGATTTTTTTGTGTATGCAACAACATATGTGAGCAGATATTCAAATCATTCTTATAATTGACAATTCTCTGCAGGCAATTCTACTACTAAAAAATTAGCTGCCCGATATCAATTATATATATTTTATATATTATTACCACCACATACATTTGATATGATAAAAAAAACAATTGGAAGCAGCAACGAATATCGCACAACACTACAAATTCGACTACTGTAACTTAAGCAGGACAAGAAAATTTTTAATAAAATTGTTTTGTTAAAAAAGTGTTTTTTACAAAATAATAAAAAAAATTAAAAGAAAAGACCAAAATAATTAAAAATTAAATATATTTTGTTAATGTTATATATAAAAAAATTACAGCTACAAGTTGAAAGAAATAAAAAACAAAATTCATTTGAAAAATAAAGAGGAATACTGTGCACCAAAAGATTCCTCTTTCCTCTACCAAAAAATATTTAATTTTATATATTAATAAGTTTTTTAATTTATGTAAAAATTATTTTATAAATTTTAGTATTATTTTCAATATTTCACCACACCATTTGGTGGCATCTTCAGGGACAGTAAATGAAAATCCATAACCTTTTTTTATATTTTTATATATAACTTTAAGCATATAATCAAAGACGAAGGCTTGCATTTGTTCTTCTAAAATAGCAGCAGAATGCAGCTATATAAAGCATAGCTGCAGGTGCCCTGGAGATACTTGTATGTGTGCGAGCAAAATATTGTTACCTTTTTCTTTCAGTCACACGTAGAGTTCCCCTCGATTGTAAATACCAGTACGTAAAATTTCTATTTTTTTCTACTGTGGCACTTTATAAATTTTTCAATTTTTTATTTCTAATTTTGTGGATTCTAGTATCTACTGCTTGCTAAGTATGCGCTAGTATAATGCATCCAATCAAGCAACAATTTGATATTACTTTGGAGAGTCATAAAAATGCTTTGTCTAATACACATGCGCCTTTACAACTAATATAAATATCCAGATAATCTGCGTTATGGCCCTGACTCTAATTTTAACTCTCAACGTACTCCCTCGTTTATCAAGTCAAACCTTTTTATCAGAATTTTCTACAATTTCATAAAGCTTCTATTTCACCATACCAGCAAATATAGTATCATTCGCTACTAAGTAAATTTTCTACCAGTCACCTTGACCAATTATTCACCCTATTTTTCTCCAATAAAGGTTCTCTATTGACAACCTTTATTTGATGGTACTTGTACTGTGAAAGTAAGTCTGTAGCTTCAGTATCAAGTAAGTTTTTCGAGGAGGCTCATTCTCTGAGAACCAAAGTAAAGACTTAGAGTTAGTAGGCCGGTTTACGGAATCTACATTATATAGGGTAAGCCATCTAACGTTTTTTTTTCAACTAGTGCTTATTTCGTGAATGGTAACACTTAGCTCATGTTTGATTTGACAGATAATTAGTTTTATGTTTCCGCTGAACGAACGCTTGAACAATGCTTCGCTAAGTGGGCCTGCGATCGACTTACAGAAGATACCGATTTTGCAAAAAAAATCATCTTTTCAGATGAAGCTTATTTTGATCTTGGCGGGTATGTAAACGAGCAAAGTTGTCGCATTTGGGGCACAGAAAACCCGCACGCATACATTGCAAAGCCAACGCATCCAAAACGAGTCACTGTTTGGTGCGGATTTTGGTCCAGAGGCATGATTGGACCATTTTTCAGTAGAGGCGGTCAGTCAGTGGCGATCGTTATCGGACCATGTTGAACGAAGTTTTGTTCAAAAAAATTGAAGAGGAGAGGATATTTGCAGCATTTGATTTCAACAGGACGGCGCTACGTGCTACACAGCCGAATCTACACTCGATGTTTTGTGCCCTATTTTTGAAGATCGCATTATCAGCTGCAGAGCTGATGTCGTTTGGCCACTTCGGAGCTGCGATTTAACACAGTTGGACTATTATTAGTGGGGTGCCGTCAAAGATAAGCGTCACGCCGACAAGCCAGAGACAATTGATGCTTTAAAGGACAATATACGTGAAGCCATTGGTGAAATACAGCTGCACTCAATCGATAATGTGCTTAAAAATTGGACCGATCATGTAGGCTACTGCATGGCCAGCCGAGGCAGCCATTTGAATGAAATTATTTTCCATTATTAACCGCAAGAATTGTACTTTCAAATAAAAAAAGAAATTTCAGAAAATATTCAGTAGTTTTGTTTATATAGCATTTAAAACAATAAAAAAACGTTATTTGGCGGACCCTGTAGATGTTCGATGTTGGCGATAAAAAATTATTGGTTTCTAAAAAAAAAATTCGACAACTTTCATTCAACTTATGGTCACTCTAGTTGTGAATTTGTTTGTGTATTTTAAGTTACATTGCAGGTCCCCCCGGGGGCACATATATATGGTCTTTATAGAACTTCGACTATCTAGACACAGTGCAACTGGGGGAAAAGGGAGCCGAGTCCGCTGATGTCAGCAGGGGTACAACTGGAAACTCCACTTTATTTCCACGGGAATCAGTGATCCGTTATTTGTCTCTTTAGACACTTAACTGTTCTCTGGCTGATTATTGTGGTTGGCCCTGTATGGGAGTATAGTGGTGGTTGTAGTTTCGCGGCCCCATAACAGTATAATGGTTATTATGGTGGCCAGAAACATTTCGCCGTTAATGACACGCTAGGTGAATGATCCAGTCCAGTGAGCATGCTAGACATGTGTTCTGGACAAGAGTTGGAAAGTCTCCAACTCTTAAGCAAGGAGTGATGATTTGCAGCCCTGTTCTGGAATCATCGAAGTTGCAACTAGAAAGTTCTGTTGCATAGAATTATAGCTTCGGCTTCCTAGGACGAGCATGACCAGGTGCGGAAGTAAATCTAATCACATACGTTAGATTGCAGGATAATATAATGAAACACTTAACCATATTAATCTTTCAGAGCCTCCTTATTAACTCTGAGTTTTTTTTCTATATTTGCCTACTGTGAACATACGAAAGTTAAAATTGAAATATTTTGTTTAACAGAAACTAATTTTCAAAAATGGTTTTAATTTCAGAAACATATTAAAGAAGTCCTCTCATGATGCAAACATATACATAAATATTATTTGTGGTCGCCTTGTCTGTAGGCCTTCAATGCTTACAAATGATGTTTCTAGCATAACTTAAATGCTGAATTAATTTAATTGAATAGAAAAATAAAATAAATAATATTAAGAATTTTTATAACTTTTCACGTTCTACTAGAATCTGCTTTTATATTTTTATTCGTATGTGTGTGTGTGTGTGTGGCAAAACTATTTAGTATTATTAAGGATTATTTCAAATGTTTATAAACTTTCAGATTTTTATTCCACAGCACGTCTATAACGGTTTAGATGATCTTATGTTTGCTAGTATTTCTAAATCCGAACAAGTTTGTTTATATTTGTGTATTTATAAGTGTAAATGTGTGCACATGACATTAAGAGTTAAAATTATGGACAATATGTTAAGAAAGAAAAAAATTATAGATGTGTTGTGTGGTGATAAATTTCCATATTTACTTTATTTACTGCATGATTTTATCTAGTACAAAGATAATGTTTAAGACAACAACAAAATAAAATAAAATATACGTGACTTTTTAACTTTGGTCAAGAAAATGTTGAACTGGCAATAAAATGCAAAAGGAAATTTGAAATTTCTCATTGTGCTACAATCCTCATTTTTTATATTCTACTGTTCCCAATCTGCTGCATATATTTCTTCGTCTAACAGAAAAATAATATAAACACATAATTTTCTAAAATCAGGTAAGAAAAATAATTAAAATAAAAATAAAAAATAATAGTATAATTGTCCTTATTAAGATTTTATAATTAATTTCTTTAATTGCAAAGTCTTTATACTAAATTTCTTAAGTCTTAATTTTATTTTGAAAAATTTCGTAACATCATTTTCAGGAATAGAAATAAAAAAGTGTATATTTTCTTAAACTATAATTTATTTTTAAATATAAAAATTAAAAAAAATTATACACGTTTTGTTTCTGAAAATGAAAAGTGAAAAAAAAAATGTAAATTTAAAATAAATAATGTTTTTCCAATTTGTGTTCCTAGAGAGGCCACATAATGCTCAGACAGCCAAACTACGGTAGAGACAGGTACACACTGGCTAACAAACAAATATGTAGTTATATAAAGGTATTGTTATCTCCATAAAGTACGAAGTCTGTAAATTAATAATGAGGCTAGCAACGTTACATTCCATCTGGCAACACTGAAGCCCTGAGCTTGGAGGGGCGGCAGATTAATATGTGATTAGCCTTCAGTGCGTGTGTAACATCGCTCGAATCATTTAGTCCTCGTTAGCGATTTTTCGTTTTTGTGAAATAGTTTTTTTTGTTGTGTTCTAAAAGTAACATCAGTTTCGAAGAACGGTGTGCTATCAGGTTTTGCTTCAGGCTTGGGTACAGTCCACCTTAAAGCATTTTCAAAAGGAAGAGATTAAAGATGAACCAATGAAAATGTCGGCATAATCCTGCAATTGTGCGTTTAGATCATCGATTGACAGTCAGAAATGATAGGGAAAGAGTTAAATTTGACTCACACCATCATTCATAAGATTTTGAGCAATAAATAGGGCATGAGAAAAATCTGCGCAAAAATGGTTTCAAAGAATATGAAAAGGACATCAGGAAGGTAAGGTGCCTTGATTTTATGCATTCGATTGAAAGCGACCCTAATTTTCTGGAACGTGCCAGCAATGGTGACAAGTCTTGGGTGTTTGACTACAACTCAGAAGACAGACGACATAGCACGGAGTATGACACACTTCAACTTCTCCAAAGCCCAAAGGTCAAATGCATGCTGATTTGTTTTTTTGATATCCACGGAATCGTTCACAAAGTGTATGCGGCTCAAGACTGAACAGTCAAACAGCACTTTTACAGGGAGGTCCTTGAAAGTCTTTGAAAAACGGTCATTCTTGTGAGACCAACTGTGCGTTGTATCACAACAATGCCCCTTGTCAAATAGTAATTTCAATAAACGAGTTTTTGGCCAATAAAAACATGTCTGTGGCTCCCTAATCTCCATATTCGCCTTTCTTAAGCCCATGAGAGTTTTTACTCTTCCCGAAGTTGAAAAATCACCCCAAAGAAACTTATTTGGGAACAATCGAACATATTCAAATGGTTGTAGATGACATGCTGGAGGTTATTCTAGTATCGCAGTTCCAGCACTGCAATGAGGAGTGGAAAACCATCTCCTGCGCTGTGTGGCTTCAGAAAGAATTTATTTTGAGGATCACAATATAAAACTGCAAATATATTTTAACCTTTAACTGACGAGGTGAAATTTTGGGACATAGTTTATGACGTGGTGGTAAATTTTACCCCTCTTAATTTTGCTAAAAAAAAATTAGTAAAAAATATTTTTTGATAATTATTTGTTTTTTAAAAATAAGCTACTATATTTTTAATTACAAAAAATAAAGAAAACAAAAATTGTTTTTATTCGTTTGAACAAAACAGGTACTTTATTTCACAAACCTTTTTTTTAATATAAAAAAACGACATATAAATAACTTATAAAAAAAAATATGAATTAAAAAAAAAAAACAAAAACTTAAAGGGCATTTTTTCACAGCCAAATGTGTACATTTAAAGATATAAAAGAGATCATAAAAAAATAGTAAGGTGTAAAAACTGCAGGTCCACCTTATAGGTGGTTTTTTACTCATCAAAATCTGTGTTCGCACAGTGTAAGCATATACGTTTGCTGCATCCCATACACATTGGCTTACTACATTGCAGACAAAAGTGTGTAGTTTTTCGCTTTAGCCTAGTCGGGCATATGTGGCATAACTTACGAGCAACGTGGATCGGTTCTACTGGAGGCGGAGGTACTGAGTCCGGACCCAAAATGTTACCAATTGTGTCTCGTAATACCCGAGGGAGCTTTTGGTTGTGTTGACGTCTTTGCAGATGTGGTAAAATCATTTGTCTTGCAAGCTTTTTCAAAAAGTCTCCTCTTGAGCTGTTATCATAATCCTTTGAAGATTGAAAAATAATGAAAGAGTTGACACCACAAATATCCACAATTCTATAAAATATGGCTAATGGCCAGCGGCGTGTACGTCGACTGGATGAATAAATCGAGCATTTCTTATCGAGCTCATCCACTCCACCTTTTGTATTGTTATAATCAGCTATCATTGCAGGTTTTAAAGTGAGTGGGTCATCTTCTTTTTTGTGATGCATGGAGGACAATAATACAACAGCACGATTTTGACGAGGCACGTAGGACAAGATAGTGACATCTTTGGTAAAACCATATATGCAGGATCCCAACGGTCTGTTTCTTTTGGGCAAAAATTCTGGTGGAATCTCTCTTTTGTTCTTTTTCAACGTACCTAAATAAGTTAGTTCTCGTTTTTTAAGTTCTTCCACCAGCTGGAGTGATGAAAACCAGTTGTCGGCAGTTATATTTCTTCGACTTCCTTCTATTATTTTAGACAGCCTTATTACTGATTGTGTTGGTACTGCAAGTCGTTTTTCTTCATTTGTTAGACCAACTGCATCCGAGTTTTTTCCAAAGTATATATAAGCATTTGCAAGATATTGTGTGCGTGCATCAGTCAATGACATTATCTTAATGCCATATTTTGCGGGTTTCTTTGGCATGTAAATTTTGAACTTGCATCTTCCACGAAATGGTACCAACATTTCATCAATGCAGGCATGTGTACCAATTGAATAACTTTTTCGGCAGTTTTCTATGAATTTGTTGAATATACCAGAAACTGCTGCTATTGGGTCGTTCAATAATCGTTGTTGTCTATCACAGGAGTTATCAAATCTTAAGCAATTTAGAATACAAAGAAACCGGTTCTTAGACATTGTAGCTCTAAAAACTTCTCTGCCCGTTCCATCAGTTGCAAAAATAAATTGAGCGGCCTCGTGGTTAGACTTGAATACGGATGTGTAAATCAAGATACCGAAAAATGCACGCAATTCTATTTTATCTAGCATTTTCGCTTCAGTTTGTGCTGTTAGATCAAATTTTGCTTTCAATTTTGTATTTGTATGTTCTAAGATCATGTTCTCCATATCGCTATCAAAAATTCGCGACCAATATCCATATAAATCCTTTTCCGATTGCGGTTGTGTAGCAACTGGTAACCGCACAATATTATGAAGAGGAGTCTTTACGCAGCGTGTCGGTTCCAATGCTGACCACTTGAACCCGTTTTTTCCATAACAGTAGTTTACAGCAGATTCACATACATTTTCATCAACAACTAGTTCTTCTTCATCATTTCCAACAATTTCCTCAACAATCATCGTATCCGCTTCATCGTATTCACTGCATGCATCATCTTCTATACGTATTTCATCCTCAATGTCACTTTCTTCAATGTAGAAATCCGGATCGGCAATTTCATCGTCGACTTCGCTAATATCGTCATCGTCCTCAAAACATTCCTCAAGAAATTGAGATATTTCTGAATCACTCAGTTTTTTTGAATTCGACATGATCTGTAAACTTAAGTAGAATATCACGTAACTTAAAAAATGTGTAATATAAAGTTTTTGAAATAAATAATTTTTTACCAACAAGAAAACAGACGAGTGGTAAAAATAACTCCACGAAAATATTACGTTAATTTCGATGTGGGGTAAATTTGTTTCTACTAAATACTTACGCTAACGCTGACGTGGTGGTAAAATATTTTCAAAGAAAAACTTACGTAAATACCGAGGAGTGGTAATTTTTACACCAGCATATGCGTAGCTCCGCTCGTGCTATGTCTAGCTCAGCCAAAACACAACTCAATGACAACGATCACAATATATGAAGATACTAAGAGAATTAAATTGATTGAGCGCAATGGAAGAGAGAATTTTAAAAAAATGTAACGAGAGGGTAAAATTTACCACCACCTCGTTAGTTAAAGGTTAATAAAGAGAATTTAAATAATCAGTCTCATTACTTGATTTACAGACCTCGTATTCTTTATATCTAACGATCTAGAATAAAATATATTCAAATCAAGAAATAGTGACACATGAATTTATCAAATCTTTTTATTTTTTATACACCTGCCTCCATTTTTAATAATTTCTATATACTTTTAATAATATTAAGGTCAAATAGTAAATATCACAAAAACAAAAATTACTGTATTAGACTGAAGCTAGGAAGTTGTTATAAACTTGTTGTTGACCATTTGTTGTAGATGCCAACTTTCATTCAATGCATTAAAATATTTCATTTTGTTTGATATTGAAAAATCATAACCATCTAATTATTTGCTGTCAGGATAGCCAGTGACATGTAAACGTACACATTATAAAATGTATAAAAGTCTATGTATGTTGTCATGATGGTATTAATCAGAAAATCGACTGGCCTCAGTTATCATGTGTAATTACAGGACATACAAATTTTAAGGCACAACGCTTGACACAAACACAAATTTTTCTGATTACGAACAAAATTCGAATGACGATAAATGTGTTGGAAATGCTGCTGTACATCTGTTTTTTTTTATGCGGTTGCGTTTGAACAATTACGGCAATAAAATGAAAACAAGTAAAATATATTTTTAAAATATTTAAATATTCTGTTGTTTCTTTTGTTAGCAATTTCTCTTAATTGATGTTGCATATTTTTTGTGGTTTTGTAGCATGAAATGATATAGAAAATTGTTAAATAAAAACAAATAAATAAAATTCTCTAATTGTTTTTAATAAATTTTTATTTTCAATTATAATACAAGTCCTTTGCTTTTCTGAATAGTAAAGCTTCTAATTTACTGGGTTATCTACTCTTGCTAAAGGGGGTAAGAGACAAAATAAGCATTCTTTTCTGTCTAGTGTTGGGTAGAAACATTATACAAGTTTTCGGAAGCTGGTATAAGCAGTTTAATTGTTGTTTTCTACAACGACGATTGAATGCTGTATAATTACATCTGTAAGGGATATCACTGTAAAATATACTTGAATGAAAAATTACTCCTGTTAACTTGATGACAGCTGCGATATGAAACCAAGCCCATATACCAAATACTACGTACATCGTACATCTAAGCTCTGACTAGTGTCATTACTTTGAGTAATGGAACAGCATGAAACATATGTGTTGCAAATTTTACGTTCTTAGAAACTCTAAAACAGCACGGCGCCCAGAGGTATATTTATTTATCCAAAGCAATTCTCATCCCAACTTGAAAACTGCGGCCACAATTTTTACACAATAACTTCAGTTGACGCAAAAGGCACCCGCATAAGATAGTTTCTATCCAACTGTGGCTACAATTGCTTGGATCGTTCTTGCACCAGTCTGGTGGTTCAACTTTTGTTTCCCTCAATTTATTTATCCTATTGAAAAGTCTGAAGTTAAAAGAAATTTAACTACCAAATTCTTAATAGCGGTCTCACAAGGACCATTATGTTGCCCGAACATATCTCAAATTTTACGAAATCTAACTTTAACAGAACGGCCATTTTCATAGTGAATTTTAATTATTTTTATGCGATTTTCGTGCGTAATTGAACTCATGGATATAATTTCCAATTTCCGTACACGTCAAAAAACTAAACGTTAAAACTCTCATGTTGTTGGTGTTGCCACAATTGAAAAATAAACTTTTTGTTGAAAAATTCGATATATACAAAGAAATCAGCTTTCAAACAGCCATTGAAATTCTTATCTGTACATAAAGGGTGTTTTTTATAGAGGTATAAAAGTTTGAAATCAAACAAAGACGAATTTTTTTAATTGACATGAAAATTACCTTATTCGAAAGATAAAATTTTATGGTTATAAATAAAATATGACTTGTGGCATGCGTGATAAGATTTACGTCGGTACCTAGCGTGTGTATGCCATAACTCGACGGTGGTCAAACTACTTGGGCGATATGATGTGTGCGCCGCACCCTAGAAAGCCGAAGACTAATTTCTAGCAACAGGTTATTTCTAGTTGCAATTTTAGGGGTTTCGAAGCAGGGCCGCTAAACTTCATTCCTTGTTGAAGAGCTGGAGACTATCCAACTCCTGGTCCAGAACACATGACAAGCATACTCACTGGATCCGTATCATTCATCCAATGTTCACAGTAAAGGTGGGATCATCTCATCTGGCCCTTTAATCAAATTCATGAGGGCCGCAAAACCACAACCACCACGATGCTTCCGAGGGGCCATCCTCAATAATTAGACAGAGATCAGCTAAAATGCGAAAGAATCAATAAGCTGAACTCTGAGGCTTACTAATTCCCTTGGAAATAACGTGGAGCTTCCAGTTAAATCCCTGCTAGCCTTAGGGGCACTAGGCATACGTTTTCCCCGCGTTGATACATTCTTTTGTTTTTTTTTAAGAGGTAGCACTTCAGGCAACAATGCCTATTTAGTCAAGTACCGTGCTACATTATTTAGGAAAAGGATAGAGAATAGATGAAACAGGTGGTGAAAATAGAAGGATAGTCCGAAATTAACTGCCGTATATAAGACAGCACAGCGACCAGTGACTATGGCTTCATCGCTGAGCAGCCCCACCGACAGTTAATTTTTATTTTTGTGGTGAAAAAACTAAGGTCTTCGTTGGGAATCGAACCCACAACCCCCATACTGACAAGCTAGTACACTACCTACTAGCCTACAGGGGCACCTACAATAATGGTGGATTTCCATCAAACATATCAATGTGCCCCCAGGAGGAGACTTCTGGCATATAACTGCCACACATAACCTCAGATGTAGTGTAATCTGGAGCTCCAATTTTCGATTACTATTTCCTAAAGCTGTGGACGTATATTGCCAATAACGCGGTGTATGTTGTCCTTCAAGTGCTCAATTGTATCGGGCTTATCAGCATAGACTAGCAATTTCCCCACGTCTAGCGGCGTTAAGTCACATGATCTTGTACGCCAGTTTGTCACTGCGACACCTGTAACAAAATGATTCACAAGCGTTTCTTTCAATAAAGTAATTGTGACAGGTATTAGGTGTCATGTTGCGTTGTCTTTTAGAAATCACTTTGATGAACGAAAAGCTTAATAATCATGTTTTTAGGATGGCTATCATTGACTATAATCCTCTGACCAGCAACGTTTTTAAAGAATTACGGACCAATAATTTACCAGCCCTTAAAGCAGTTTTGCTGGCTGTAACGGTGTCTTAACATATTTCTGAGGATTATCGTCACTCTAAATACGGCAGTTTTTTTTTTTTTTTGACAAAAGTGAGCTTAATCGTTTTAAGAAAAGTCTTTTATGAAAACCGAAATCAATGGCAATTTTATTTTGGATCTAGTTTGCACAGATTGTGGTATAGTTTAACGTGAGCACTTAGCCATGGCTGAAATACTATAGGTCTAACAAAGCCTTCGTATAAGCACTTCCTTTTCGATGGCTAGTGCAAGGACTACAAGGTTCGTTGTCACAATAAAATATTTCTGGGTCTTTTCATTCAATAATCCATAATGACGTTTATCCTCCATGAAACCGCCATGTTCTTAAGCTACAGCTATAGCTTATAGCTTAAGAACCATAATAATAAACACCATAATAAACCCCTTAAGAACCATGCAGTAGTTTGGAGAAATGTCATTGCAGAGAGATTTACCTTTGACCTCCTTGGAGAAGTGTCATTAAAGGTAGACTTAATCTCTCAATAAGAAATCTGTAGTGGCATCGGTGTCTTGTAAAAGCGACAACCAAGCTATCGTTAGCTATTGTAATTGTTAAAAGTATTATGTATTATAATCTAATACATTTTATGACTAACTAGTTCTAATGCGAAATTTTAAAGGTCTGTTGCAGAACTGTAAACTTTGCGTTAATTTAAAAATTTAAATTTAATTTAATAATTTTTTAAAAGAGTGATAAAATTTCCTTTAAATGTCTAGTACATATTTCGTTTAAAAGCCAATAAAAAATTTTTTTTTTCAGAAAAAGCCTCCTTCGAAATTAATTATTTACGCTGATCAACACACACACTTTGAGTGGTTTATAAAATTCATTTTAAGTTGTTATTAAAAATTATGACAAGAAAATAGAAAAAAATAAAACAAAAGAGAAAAACAATGATTGAAACATATTGTTAAATCATTTTATCATTAGTTTGTTGTTGTCAAGCAAACAATTCTCTATAATAGAACAAGCATAAACAACAAACGCTATTTATTATTAACAAGAGAGAAAGAAAGTTTTACATTTAGAATCCTTTAAAGCAATAAAAAAATGAGTTAAATAAATACTTTCTCTATTTATGTTGTGTTTGTACACAATAAATGTATGAGTTTAATCCTGGGTGTAAGTTAGTAAGTGTGTCTGTGTCTGCGTCTGTGTGTGTATGTTTGCACATTTAAAGTCAAATCATTGAATACTGCTTCCGCTGTACCAACACAATCAAACAAAAGTATTGACTATTAAGATTTTTCATATCGCATTGTTGTATTTTTTTGTATTGAATTTCATGTTTTTATTGCTTTTTATCAAAGCTTTGGGATTAAGGCCACATTGTATAATAAACCCCTTAACAAAACTAAACTAAAACTAAACTAAACAATAGAGTTGCTTTGTCAAATCCAGCCAAAGACTGCAAGAAAATATACACAAAACTATAATATCAGCATAACTGTAGTATACATATGATATAATAAACTAAGCAAGTGTATGGCTGTGGGGTTATGCCAGTACTTTATAGGTGTCATAGTATTTGTGTTTGGATATAGAAGTATAAAAACAGCATAGAATAAAAATTTCAGAATCATTAATATTCTGCTACTGTTATGGCTGTTTTTTTGTAGCATTGTGACTGTCACTTATATTATGTAAATACTTTTTACGCTAGTCTGAGCCTGTGTGTTATTTGTCGATAGTGTCAACACTTTATTTTTTTATTTATTTTTTTTTATTTTTAGTTTTTAGTTCACCACTTTCTCTGGCTTTAACTTCTCTTCTTCAATTATTAGAATATTTAAATTACAAGTTTTTAATTTTAATTCCGGTACTTGTGTTATACTGACTTTGTTATTTTTTTTTTTTTTTTGTTGAAATGAAGTCTTTAATCTGAGTGTAATTTTAAAAGGAGTTGGCTTCATTTATGTTCGCCTACCACAAAAACCACTCATATTTCAACAATATTAACATAAACATTAACAAAACGCGTAAACAAATTGCATATAATTGCCATAACAGCGTCAACAACATAATTTGAAGTCATATAAAATGGTGTGATAGAATACAGTGGGTTTATAAATAAAAATAATTAAAAATGAAAGAAGTAAACTTTAAATTTCATGCCGTGGAAATATTTCCCTAACAGAAACAATTAATACCGGCTGTCCATGTTTATGGACAAAATATGCCACGATGGCAACACAGTCGCTGAATTGGAAAACTGGCGGGTTTTTTCCAAAAGAAGAAAACCGCAAGCTTTTTGGTGGGTATAAAAAGCAGAGCGGCGAGAAGAAATCAATCAATAACGTGATTTGATAAAATTAAGTAACTAAATAAAAAGAATTAGAATTTAAACACCGGCTTTTAATAAAAAAAACTATTCTACTTGTTAATTTTTTATAAAAATCTTTCTACACAAAACTTGAATAGCTCAATCAAGTGGATGAATTTTGTGGTGTTCTTATTTAAGAAGATTTAAAGTCTCTATTTTTAACGACTTAAAACACTAATTAAACTTCAAAACTCTATGGCAACACTCCTTTACTTCAAATTTTATAATTTTTTCCTTTATTTATATAACAGGTGTAAAATTCAAAAGTCTACCCCAGCCGTTGAAAGAATATGGCTAAATTTGTCAATATTGCATTCCTATGTTATACCCTACAATTTCGAATTTAATTTTTGAACCTGTCTTTCAAACGGATATTGCGGGTACCGTTTATGTGAGTTCAAATGTGCGATCAAGTGCTTTTCTTCAAAAGCTTAAAAGATACGGTCACTTTCAATTTTGAAATTTATTTCTGAGATTTATTTATATAGCGGCCGTGTTTGTACATACTATGTAAAAAATTTTTAAGGCTGTTGAATGGGGTTTAAAATACTGAAGCCATATATGTCAAAATGCTATCACTACGGAACCACCCCCTGGGGGCATATTTATCAGTCTATGGATTACTTAACCATCTAGACTTGTGCCGCTCGGGGGTATAAGGGAGCCTAGTTCCCTGAAGGCAGCAGGGAGTCAACTGAAAGCTCCATGTTATTTCTACGGAAATCAGTAAGCCCCAGAGTTCCGCTAAATGCCTCTTTAGCCTTTTAGCTGTTTCTCTGACTGATTATTGAGGTTGGCCTTTGGTGTATTTTGCGGCCCCTCATGAATTTGTTTAGGAGGCCAGGATCATCTTACGTTTACTGAGAACAACGGATGAATGATCCGGATCCAGTGAGCATGCTGGTCATGTGTGCTGGACCAGGAGTTGGATGGCCTCTAACTCTTCAGCAAGGAGTAGTGGTATGCGACCCTGCTTCGGAACCGCTGAAATTGCAACCAAGAAAGACCTGTTGCTAGAGTTAGTCTTCGGCTTCCTAGGGCGAGAATGACGTTGCTTTTCATTCCTAATGGTTT
Organism: Trichopoda pennipes; assembly: GCA_030448955.1. Classification (NCBI taxonomy): domain Eukaryota; kingdom Metazoa; phylum Arthropoda; class Insecta; order Diptera; family Tachinidae; genus Trichopoda; species Trichopoda pennipes. The sequence goes on from JASKUP010000408.1 coordinate 109,931, forward strand.
GACCATCATATGATTAAGGCTTACGGCCAGGTGCAGATGTAAACTTGCATCACGCATCTCTATGGAAACATCCTTGATATGTTAGTTCTATTTTTTGTCCTTTTTCTTAAAACGGACATAAAAGGCTGCATTCGTGAAAATTACATCGCTATTCGAACACCCTTTGGCTTAAAATTTTATATTTTAGCACCTGTTACTGTACACAGACATAATTTTACATACACTATGCAAATTTGACACGTCTGCTTATTAGAGTTATAAAAACCAAAATATTGCAACACTTTAGGGACACCCTTTATTTATTGTTGTAGCGGCTACAGCAATAATCCTTCGGTAAAAGTTTTGAGTGTCACTAAAACGGTGGCAAAAATAGATAGCTGGTAATATAAGTAGTTACTGCAGCGTATACAATACTCGCATGATGTCATGTTTACCTTTTGAATACAGAATTTTACAAAAAATTAGGTAAATGTAAAATCTGATGTGCTTCGCATACACATGATCCTAATGATCTGTAACAATGTAAAGTTGTAAAATATAAAATAATAATATAAAGTAAAAACAATAAAAAAATTAAAAAAAAAAACATAAATGCTTTTTATGACCACTGTGCGTTTATAAAGCACTCTTCAAAATTAATGCAACTTATACACATACATAGATTAACTGCTTATATCATATAAGCATGTAAGTATGTATAATTGTGTGTTTGTAACTTCTCTACATCTGTATCTATGTAAATATAAAGTATAATTTGTAGGTAACTTGGTTATGAAAACTGTTTATTGTCACGCAGCATGATATTTAACTTACATTTAAATGAAAACTCTGACATGAACACAATTGCAGTCTCAGATATACAGCCACTCACTTCACTAACACAATTTAGCAAAATTGGACCAAACAAAAAATATAAATATTTGAGAAACATTGGAGTATTATATACCATGGGAAACATAAGCGGCTAGAAAGATTGTTATCTTTTGTTTTAATAGTGTAAAATATTTTTGTAATATTTTTTTTTGTTTGAGACAGGGTACTTATTATTTAACGAAAATTTTGTATTTTTGGAAAGAATTATAATATGAAATAAGAATTAAAAGAAGGATCTTATGTTAACAGATTTTAAACTGAAACTTTGCCAATCTTATTTTCTAGTCAGTGGGCAAATTTTAGGGGAGTGAGCCAGAAGATGGGATCACTTTTTTTTATCTTATATAACTTATATGCACCCTACTGTGTGACGCTTTATTTATTGAGCAATCAATTGAAATTTTGAATAAGTTGAAAACTATATTGGTTCTTTATGTAAATAAATCCGGCAAAGAAGCTCATATTTGGAAACAAGCTAGCGTCGGTAAAAAAGTTATGATAACTAAAATCATCTGGCTTATGTTTATTCTTTTTTTTTAACTTTTAAACAAAAAAAAATTCTTTCTAATTCCTGACTTCCGATACCAACCAAAATCTTATGGGCTTTGGTCAATAAAAAAAGTAACCAAAATATTTAGCGGAGATAAATAGCAATTTGTTATAGTTGGTTAATGTTATTGTAGTCAAAATAATTTAAGATAATCAGGAAAGGAGAGTGACTTATAAAATAGGCATCTTTTACTGTATGTAGGGACTAAATGCAACGATTATGGCCATAACCTTTATACCATTGTTGGAAAACACTTAACTGAACATTTGAAAACAGAAGAAACAATAAGAGGATGTCACATAGGAATATGATGTTAGCAAATACTGTAAAGACATAATTAACTTTGGTGCTCGATTCAATTAGATTGACTCAAAAGCCATGAACCCAATGTCAAAATTTTTTTGTAATGTAAACTAAGGTAAAAAAACAGACAAAAATTTTAAAACGACTGACTGAGAAAGTTATTTGAAAAATCCATAAAGTGAATAAGAGTCCTTGAATTTTTAAACTTTAAATTGAATGGAATTTAGCCAGACAGTTTAGTAAGCTTTGTACTGATACGGCTTCCCTGGTTACTGAGGTATGATCGACGGTGTCCAGGGTCGTGTCATGCCAGCGTTGAATTAAACGGTCTAAATTTGGAGTCTTTATTTGCCACTAATAAAACGGGCGCTCACCGTGCTCCGTGTGTCGTGCAATGGTCTGTAAAAGTATCTCTTGACTAGGTACCACGAATCCACAGCTAGTGGACGAGGGAAATAATCTTATTAGCAAAAAATTGTGCAGGGTAATAACCACTAGAATACAATTCAATGCTGCTCTGGTCACTCTCAGTAGCGACTGTTGAAACAAACCAGGCTGGATAAAACCACTGACCAGGCTGTGACCTCACCAGTGCTACTATGGCCAGTACTACGAGATAATAATTAGTGTATGAAAGAAATGCCTAAAACACCCGAAATTGCGCAGTGTAATAACCACTAGAACATAAGTTAACGCTGCTCTCGTCATTACTCCCAGTAGCGATTGTAGGCACAAACCAGGCTGGGTGAAAACCGCTGCCAAATTTGTGATCTCCCAGTATTTGGCGAAGATACTCGGAAATACTTTCAAAATATTACCTGCTATCTATCGGCCGGTTCCCCACCAACTCCCCTTTTGTTCATAAAGTTCTTCTTCATATAATCATTTGCCGCCACAAACAAGTACACACACACACATATACCATCTCCAACCCCCCGGGGCCACATTATAAGTCTTTATGGATCCTGCAACAACCATCTAGACTTGTATCTTGCGGGGCCAAAGGAAGCCCAGTCCCCTTCAACGCTGGTAGGAGTCAACTGGATAATTCACTATATTTCCACGGGAATCAGTGAGCCCCTAAGTTCCGCTATTTGTCTTTTTAGTCATTTAGCTGTTCTCTGTCTGATTATTGAGGTAGGCCTTTCGTGGTGGCTGTGTGTTTCGAGGCCATCGTTTGAGTTTGTGGGTCGGATCATTCACAATGAACACAATGAATGGTCCAGGTCCAGTGAGTATGAATGCCGTCGTGTTCTTAATTATATTAAGCTTCATGCGTTCTGGACCAGGAGTTGGATTAGTCTCCAACTCTTCAGCAAGGAGTAAAGGCCTACTCCGGCCTACTCCGGGCATTCGAAGTTGCAACTAGGAGTGACCGAAGGATACACGTATCCGAAGGCCTTCTAGGGCGAGGATGACGCCACAGTTCATCCACAGTGGTAATGGTCCACCATCTGCTTAGGGCCCACGGCCAGGTGCAGATGTAAACCTTATCATGTCATACCATCTCCACAGCTGATGTATAAAACAGCTGGTGGCTCGTTCATTATCAGCCGCCAGTTCTACCACCACATAAAGATGGCTCTGCCCAGCGAGCTGCCGTTAAATTTAAAATATAAAATACAAAACTATAAATCTAATTTAAATATAATTATAAAATAAATAAATAACAATAACAATTCAGTTGACTTACAATTATAAAAATATTAAATATGTACTAATCTTTTAAACGGTCTTTTAAATTAAATTTTAACTATTTTAATTTTTTTTAATCGTTAAAAGTTAATTTAAAAACCATTTAAAAGATTAATACATATTTAATAAAAATAAAAAAAAGGTCGAATAAAACTAAAAATAATAATTATAAAAATAATTATAAAATTAAATAAGAATTCATTCGCCTTAAAACTATAAAGACAGAATAAAAATAAGTATAGAATAAAATGATAATCTATCCAACCTTGTCTGTGTCGCCAAAAATGAGCATCGGTACTTTTAGCGTTACAGCTTTATTTATAAGATAACTAACTATATTTGGCTGCCTTCAAAGTTATTGCAGTGGTATCCGTATTGCCTTTTTTTAAATCAATTTAATTTTTATAAAAGAATTTTATTCAAAAATATTTAAGGTCTTGAATTCCATTAAATATTTTATTAATTTCAACATTATATATCCTTTTAAAAGGATATATATAGTGAGGTCTTCCATAAAAAGCAAAAAAAAAAAAATAAAATAAATTTGGGGAGCAGCTCAAAGTGAGTCGATTACAGCAATACCTTCTTTTTAACAAAAAAACAACAATATTTAACCAATACATATACAAACTTTCTTCTTTGCGGAAGTTGGTAAATAATAACTGCGAGTAACAACTTTCTAACCAAACACAACATAAGACAACTTAAACTTCTTCAGCTATTTTATTATAGACTTAAGCAATTTGTTGCATACCGATGTTGTGCTTCACCAAAATTCTACTCACCACTTTTGCTTGTCACTGTTAAACATATCTAGTTAATAGAATAATTATTATATGTACATATACTTCTGTACACATTTTAACATTTAAATGTGACTTTACAAATACATTTTCAAGTACTTGTATGAGACTGAAATGAAATGTGAGTTCCTTATAAAAACATAAACACGTGCTGCGACAGTGTGTTGAGGTGTTAATTTTTATTATAATGAAAAGAAATAAAATAAAAAAATAATAAAAATGATATTTTATACCTTCACATACATGCAAATAAAAATGTAAATGAAGAAAATTTAAAAGTAAAATCGTTTGCTTGTCTAAGTTAAACCCAAAGCGGCCTTTGAGTTAAAAAGTAAATTAAATTATAACAAGAATACATTTTTTCCTGTAGACACTTAAACTGACTTTTGCCATAATTGTGCTATTTTCATTTCAACAACAACAATATGTTTTTTTTTTTCTTGTTTATTATAAACATTTGATTTAACAACGATTTTTTATATGACTTCTGAGCACAATATTATTTCGTTTAAGTAAATTTGTTTTTCGCCTACTAAAAGTTCATCGTACAAGTTGCGGGAGAAATTCATTTCTTTGTAAAACATATTGTAACACTTTATGGTATTTAAGTTGATTTTAATTTTGTTTAGCATGTTTTAAGTCGCAGTTGTTGTCAGCTGTCAGTCAGTCAGTCCGCCACTCACAAATATTTCATGTCAAGATTAACATCAAGGTTTAACATTTAGTGGTCGTTTTGTTTGCATTCAATTTATAATTATTTTGTTTAAGTTTTTTAATTAAACATTTGCTGTAAAGTGTCTGTGTGTGTGTGATTAAATGTTGACGCAAGACAGCGGTAAGTCATTTATAAGCAACAAATTTTGGTAAATTTAATATGACTTTCATAAAATTTAAAGAGATTTTCCAAGTTTTAAAATTTTTCTGCAGCCATTTTAAAGCAATTACATCTTGAGCCTTGCTATTATTTTGGGAATGCTTTCCTGATTTGCTTCCAAAAATAAACCGAGCGAAATAACATTTGTACAAACACTTTTGCTTAATAGAAGTAAATCTTGGGAATTAACAATATTCTTAGAGCATGTTTTAAATTTTAAGAGAAATTCAAAGATTATGACTTTTCTACATTCTTATATTTTCCAATAATAATTTTCTCTTTTCACAGAAGTTTCCAATATGAACTTTTTATGAGATTTTGCAAAAACGCCTTGTGAAGAAGTGTATGCTTTTAAACAGTAAACCTTCCAAACAATATAAATAAACCGACCTCTTGTGCAGAGAAAACCTCCCTCCCGTTTTTTTTTCAATAGCTTCTATAGAACATTTTCATCGAACAAAATTTTTCTATATAAAATTTTCATTAAAAAGATTTTTTCTATAGAAAATTTTCATTACACAGAATTTTTCTATAGAAAATTTTCATTGAACAGCATTTTTCTATCTAAAATTTTCATTAAATAGAATTTTACTATAGAAAATTTTCATTAAACAGATTTTTTCTATAGAAAATTTTCATTGAACAGAATTTTTCTATAGAAAATTTTCATTAAACTAAATATTTCTATAGGGTCCTTTTTTTAATGCTATAAACAAAACTACAAAGCTTCAGCTGTGTAGCACGGAGCGATGTCCTGTTGAAACCAAATGTTGCCAATATCCTCCTCTTCAATTTTTGTAAACAAAAATTCGTTCAACATGGCCCGATAACGATCGTGATTGACTGTAACGGCCGCTACTGAAAAATGGCCCAATTATGCCTCTGGACCAAAATCCGCACCAAACAGTGAATCGGTTTTGGTTCTTCGGATTTTCAATGTATGCGTGCGGGTTTTCTGTGCCCCAAATGCGACAATTTTGCTTGTTTACATACCCGCCAAGATCAATGAGCTTCATCTGAAAAGATAATTTTTTTTGCAAAATCGGCATCTTCGCAGGCCGAAGATGTATATACAACTAAGCACTGGTCGAAAAAAAAAAACGTTAGATGGCCATTATATAGAAAGTATTCATTAAACACCATTTTTCTATATAGAAAATTTTTGTTGGAATTTTCCTACTATTCAATGGAATAGATCCCGAGTTAATCAAAATTAAGTTGATCAATTTTTAAGTATCAAACAATTCAATTCAGTTTATTAAGTTCATGTGTAAAATTATATAAATTGCAATAAAAAGTAAAAAAAAAAGGAATGAGTAAAAAACATGGTTGTATGCATTTTGGTTGTAGTGTAAGGTTCCACTTTTTTTCTCTTACAATTTTCATTATACAGAATTTTTCTATAGCAAATTTTCATTAAACAGAATTTTTCTATATAAAAAATTTTCATTAAACAGAATTTTTCTATCTAGAAAATTTTCATTAAACAGAATTTTTCTATGTAGAAAATTAAATTTTTATTAAATAGAACTTTTCTATATAGAAAATTTTCATTAAACAGAATTTTTCTATATAGAAAATTTTCATTAAACAGATTTTTCTATATAGAAAAATTTCCACTAAACAGAATTTTTCTATCTAGAAAATTTTCATTAAACAGAATTTTTCTATGTAGAACATTTTTATTAAGCAGAATTTTTCTATATAGAAAATTTTCGTTAAACAGAATTTTTCTATGTAGAAAATTAAATTTTTATTAAATAGAATTTTTCTATATAAAAAATTCTCATTGAGCAGAATTTATCTATATAAAAAATTTTCATTAAATAGAATTTTTCTATATAGAAAATTTTCATTAAACAGAATTTTTCTATATAAAAAACTTTCATTAAACAGAATTTTTCTATGTAGAAAATAAAATTTTTATTAAGTAGAATTTTTTTATAGAGAAAATTTTCATTAAACAGAATTTTTCTATATAAAAAATTCTCATTGAGCAGAATTTATATATATAAAAAATTTTCATTAAATAGAATTTTTCTATATAGATAATTTTCATTAAACAGAATTTTTCTCTATAGAAAATTTTCATTCAACAGAATTTTTCTATAGAAAATTTTTTATAAACATAAATTTTTTATAGAAATATTTTTATTAGTTATACTTTTTCTAAAGAATATTTCATATCATAATAAGTTTTGTATAGAAAAATTTCATTAGTCATTATGTTTCTATTAAAAGTTCACAAAGTCATAATTTATCTGTTGTCTCCTTTATATTTCAAGGCTGTTTTATAAAACTTTGTTAATTTTTCAAAATTACTATAATTCCAAATTTGTTTTATTTAAATATCTCACCTTCACTCAACAGGCTGCTTTGTAATCATAAACAATATAAAATTTAATATACAACATTTGAAGGTTAAATACAAACTTTTGCCTGACTGCTACTTAAAGCACACATTCACACAATTGAATTTCCTGGAATAACAATTTAAAAAAAAAAAATTAATCATGTAAATATGTAAACCAAACCACTTTCGAGGTATAATTTCATGTTTGTAGTGAAAAAAAATATATATTCCTTTTTTTCTACCTTTCCTTTTAGCTCCAGTATACACGTGCCTGATAGACTGACCACAATTACCACATATTATAGCTTAACAATAGGGTAAACTTGTATAACAAAAACAACAATGACTACAATATAATGGAGTAGAAAAAAACAAACAAGTGAACGACAAAAACTAACAATAAAAAGCTTATTTGTATGTTCTCTCGATATCAAATTTGTTATTGAGTAGATGTGGTAAAGTATGAGCAAATTACAATATCTATTGACGACCATGGACAGTATCAGATAATTTAGCTTGTGGATGTAATTTAAACCTGCAAATTCTACTGGGTTGTAAGAGATGATTTCGTAATATAAAAGGAAAGAAAGAAAGAAAGAAAGAAAGAAGAAAACTTATTGATATAAATATGTATATCAGGATATAATACGATAGGGAAGAAGAATATCGTTTCTAAGACTTTTATGTCATTATGAAAAGTCTTTATTATGAGTTGATAAACCAAAACGCACCATGTGAGACAAAAAGTTTTCAGAGAAATATTTTTATACTTTTCAGTATGAAAAAAGGATCTATAAGGATTATTTTTGAAATAAAACATCAGATCAGCAGTACACCTGTATCCCCAGAGAAAGAAGTACAACGGTGTCAAAATCATGGCGGCCAGTTATCGCCACGACATGAGATAACATGGCCATAAAAATGTTTGCTCAAAAATCCATTGTTTCATTGGCTGTATAGAAGGTGATACCATTTTGATGGAATCGCATTAAAGCAGATTCACGCCCTCAATTTCTGGCCACAAGAAGTCCGTTATCGTCTCCTGATAGCCACTACCGTTCAGGTAATGGTTTTGTTCACGCCACCAGCTCTTAAACCTCATAAAACATTCAGTCTTTGTGAATGCATCGGCTCTAGGATTCTCGATTGCCTACTCACTGAGGTGAAAGTGCGCCTCGTCAATAGAGATGATTTTCTTTGTAAAGTCACCACTTCCTTCTGTGTATTTAACCAGCAGTTCGGATTGAGCTCTTGAGTCAATTGAACTTTTTAAATGTACAACTTCAAATCTTTCTTTAAAATACACACTAGTGATGCTCATGAGATGTTCAATTGTTCGCACGATGATGAACTGACGCAGACGACTTTTCTGTCACACTATGACTAACATTATCAGTGTATTCTGTAGAAACAATAAGCCCAGTATATTTTATATTTTCTAAAGTTTACTGAAACTTAGGTTAAAGTCTCCCAACTATGGACACATTTGGTCGATTTTGCTGAGAGGAAAAAACATTAGAAACTGCACAAAACGCATTTTGTTCTGAACGGCCATTTTCTTAAAAGGCTTGCTGCTTAGTTGTGTACTTCTCTTGGGTTCAATTTGTCAAACGCTGACTCTGATAAATTCCAAAAGGAGTTGGACATGACTTTAAAGTGTAACTCACATCCTGCATTATGTTTGATCCAGCTTTTAATTTCGGTGAACAAATAAACGTACTTTTCTAAATAGGAGAATTACGTTACACAATAAATAATTAAATAAAAAGATTTTTATTAGAAGATATTTTATATTTTTTTTTTAACTTTAAATGTTAAACTGTGAATAAATTAATTATTGGTTTAATTTTTTTTTTTGTCAAGAGAAGTAGCACTTCAGGCAACAATGCCTATTTAGTCAAGTACCGTGCTACATTCTTTTGGAAAGGGAGAGAGAAGAGATGAGGCAGGTGGTGAAAGTAGAAGGATAGTTACGGAAATTAACTGTCGTATAAGACAACACAGTGACCAGTGACGATGCCTTCCTTCATCACTGAGCAGCCCCACCGACAGTCAATTTTTATTTTTGTAGTGAAAAAACCAAGGTCTTTGTGGGGAATCGAACCCACAACCTCCAGTCTTACAAGCTACTACACTACCTAATAGCCTATAGGGGCACCTAAAAAGGTTAAAAGGTTTTCATTTTGTAGGAAATTATTTGAAAATATCAGATAATATGCAGTTAATTTAACATCAATTTTGTGCTGTTAACCAAAAATTTAACAAAACTCCTAATACAACAACAACAAATACAATTACAGTGTTTTGATCAAAATTTAATTTTAGAGATTTTGTTTTCTTTTCTTTTTTGATAAAAAATATTGCTGCCAATTTTGCGTTAACTGTGGCTATCAATTATCGTTTATGTCATTGTAAAATAGAATTTTTTTTTAACAATTCCATTAACATCAATTGATTCGTTGTGGCATTTAATTATTTTTTTTCTATCATTTTTCAACTGGCCAGTTAATTTAGTTTTTCCTTTCCTTTTGCTTTGGATTAAAAGTTTTGCATTTAATTTTTCTTTTTCAATAATAATTAAATTATTAAAATAATTTGTTTTACTGTGTTACTTAACATTTTAACCATCGATGTGGAATTTTATATGAAAAAGCAAGTGATATTTTTTATAAATTGTCTCACATTTTTAAATTAATAGTCAAAATGCACACTTGTAGCTTTTGTTTATTAAAGAATGATTATTATTTAATAATAAATAGAACGGCTAAAGTTCACTTAAACTGAAAAATTTTAAATTTAATTAAAATACAAAGGAAAATGTTACAAATGGAAACAAAAGCTGGCGCAATTGTTATAATGAAATGGCTACTCACGTACATATACGAGTACTTTGATTTCAAAATTAATTAGGAAAGAAACATTTATTTAGTTTTTCTATTAATTTTTAAATTGAAAAATAGCCACTAACAGATTGAAATGCTGAATTTTTTGGATGGCTAGATATGTCATCAGTGCTTTTCCTATATTTTTGTTTTAAATTTTGAAAATGTCAATGATTTTATAAGCATTTTAGCTGGGCAATTTATTATTCATAGTTTAACGCGAGTGCGAGTCTATGTGGCATTAAAATTATCAAAAGGAAAGCTCTTAATTAATGCACAATGTTAATTGTAAATAAAATGAAAATTAGTCGAAAAATTATCTCACTATTTTTTACTATGGTAGAAGGATCTATGACAAATATTTGCAAAACAAAATATCGACCAAAAGATTAGCACATAATTGAGATTTAATATCATTTTAATATGTCGAATTATCCCAGACCTTTACGCTTAAATTATTCCTGTCTTATTGGGGTACACCTTTTCTCTTAAAAATTCACATGGTCAATTGACGTCACACCGACGCACACTGGGGATTTCGCGGAAAAAAGTCAAATTGCCAACATACTCTTCATGCAATATGCAATGATATTTTGAAATTTCGGACTAAATGGTGTAACCAAGACAAAAAGAATTACTTCGATTTGACTGCTAGTTTTTTTTTTATAGCCGTCTCAAGCTCAGTACCTGTATGTTTTACTGAACCAACTTAATTTACACCTAAGAATTTCAAAACGAATATTATTTTATTATGTAAGCTAACGTTTTCCTTTTTATTTTTTATTTAAAGTAGGATATTTCAGTATAATAAAATTGAAAAAATAAACTCTGCAGAGACCTAAGTTTTTTTCTGTTTGCTTATTTTTAATAAAAAAATCCCTTTTTTCTCCAAACATTTGGACCTGCAATTTTAGCTTTACTTTCTTGCAGTTGGAAATCACCGCCAATATATTGCCTCATATCTCTTGTTACATTTTTAATGAATTTCGAGTGCCACCAGGTGCCACCCCTCAATTTTTCAGCTGATTGATTCGCGACTCAATTCTGATAAGGCCCTTTTGTTTAACATAACTCAAGAACCACTAGTCAGATTTTACTTAAACAAATTTAGAAAAATCAAGAATTACAAGTACTTTCATCCGTTTATATAACGTTTCGAAGTTATAAATAAATGTATGAAGAAAAAAAAAATATTTTTGCCTAAAAAGTTAATTTTTTTTATAATTCATAAAAAATCCAAAATGGAAAAAAAAGTGTCAAGTCCTATTACTTTCACGTAAAGTCGTATAACCTATAAACAAAATGAGATATAACTCATAAAAATCGATGAACGGCTTTCGCTTTTATGCACAATTATATAAAGGTATGAATTTAAAAAATTTGCTCGAGATATGCACAAATTTCTGACTCTTATTTATATATGACATCAGTTGTACCACTTAAATTATCATTAGGTGATGACATAAAGAACAACAATAAACCTTCTTCCACACAGCATTGTAGAACACTACAGTTTTTGCATATGTTGAAGAGACACCTCTAGTTATACGAGAAGAAAAGAGAAGTTGATGAGGAGATATCTCAACTAAAAGAATTTGAGTTACCACTAATTAATCGTAACTTAAAGTAAAACATGAATTATATTTTAGAATGATTGACGGAAATATAGCCGACGGTATGATAAATTCTGATAATACGTCACGACGTTTCTTTGCTAATCCTGTTTTGATTTCCGAAATAACGGGTCTAGATGAAAACATAATCAAGAGGTTTCCAATAATTCTCGAAGCTATAACAATCACCGAAGTAGTAGATATAAAAAAATTTGGTGATTTTTGTTTGCAGACGGCAATATCATCTATACTTCACAAAATTATGATTCATGGAAAAGATATAATTGAAAAGTGTATTTTTCCTGTAGGCCTACTATTCGAAAAGGCTTAGGAAAGTCGTAACAAAGACTATAAAAAATATCGCCTTAGACACTCCAGAAAATGCAGTCGAATTGCCACGAACGAAGATATTACGCACCGAATGATGGTAATATCAGATCCCATGATTTCACATTTAACGCCTTCATTTAGCCAGAAAAGCATAGTGTTATAAGCGAAGAAGTTAAGGTTCTTTTAGAATGATAAGTTAAAAATTTAAAAAATTATTTAAATTTTTTTATTAGTTAGGCTTTTTACATTGCAGGTAGCGATCGACATTTCCCTAACTTTCTTTATTTTGATTACTTTTGTGTATTACTGTATAAATAAAATTAAATTTGTGATGAAAACACTACATTTTTTGACATATATACTTTTTTCCTCACCTCCATACAAAAATCCCCAGTGTGTGACGTGCTAGAACTTGGCTTGTTAATTTCTCACGTAAAAAGCCTTTATTTCGTTGGCTGCATAGCAAGTGGCTGCATTTTATGGAAAGAACACATCGTCCAGGTCTATATTCCCATTCCTGGTGGCAAGAAGTCTTTTATCACCTCGCGTTAGCAAATATTATTTGCGGTAGCTGCTTGTTTTCCCTCAAATTGTTTCACCTTCTTCATTTTACCCACATATTGCTATTTTTTACACTTAAGAGGATCTACTTGCACAGCGGGGCGAAATACGTGGGTATGAAAAAAACTTTTGAATTGGTCCCTTTTTATACAATTTGATAAACGTGAAAATTGCCAATTCTCTTTTAGTGCTAGAAGGTCTTAACGTGTCATTGTATTGATTGTTTCTATTCTGTTCAATTTGCAGATATTCAGTTCAACTTTATTATTTACAAAATCTTCTTTAATAAAATAGTCGCTTTTAATCCCATACAAAGGGTACCTTTAAAGTCCCATTTTCCATTTATTGTATTCTATTTTATTATGCTGTTCTGTTCTATTTTATGTTTTTACCTATATGTTGTGTTCTTTTCTGCTATTTCGTGATAAGATTTACATCTGCGCCTGGCCGTAAGCCTTAGTCAGATGGTGGTCAAATCACTGGGAATGAAAAGCAACGTCATTCATGTCCTAGAAAGTCAAGGACTAATTCTAGCAACAGGTCATTCCTAGTTCCAATTTCAGCGGTTCCAAAGCAGGTTTAGAAACCAATACTCCTTGCTGAAGAGCTGGAGACTATCCAACTTCTGGTCCACAATGCATGAAGCTTAATATGATTAAGAACACGACGGCATTCATACTCACTGGACCTGGACCATTCATTGTGTTCATTGTGAATGATCCGACACAGCCACCACGATACTCCCGAAGGGCCTACCTAAATAATCAGTCAGAAAACAGCTAAATGCCTAAAGAGATAACTAACAGAACTCTGGGGCTTTACTGATTCCTGTGGAAATATAGTTGATTTTCCAGTTGGCTCCTTGCTAGCCGGGGGGGTTTTTTCCTTGTATATTATATTTTGTGCTAATGTACTCTATGCTGTTACAATTGCCAGCCTTTAAACCGCATTATTAAGCCACTCTTAGTGGATGCATCGCCTCTTCAACAATCACTCGTGGATTCGCATTTGCTTAATACGAAAATTCTACTCTTTAACAACTCCACCCAGGTGAAATTGTGCCATGTAGCTAAAGATAATTTTCCTTGTAACATCGTATACTATGGTTGGACCACCCCTTACTTGAAATAGTTTGACTAATATTTAATTTCAAGTGAAATACTGAACTAAGAAATTAATTGATTTATTTATGTCCTGATATTTGTACGTCTAAGTAATATTGATTTTTTAAATGAAAATCGCTCATACGATATAAACTGTTTTGTACAAAAAACGAAAATCACTTGATCAATGTCAAATTTATACATCGGTTACTCGTATTATACTTTTTCCCCTACAATTTGTAAATAAGATGAAATTGTTACATTTTTCTCACCTTCAAATTTAATAATAAATATTCGCAACACTAGTTTCCAATAGATTGCGCTATAAATTTTTTAACTTGATTTTTTTATATTTTTATGAAACGAAAAAATATTATAATAAAAACTATAATTCTTCAATATAGCACGTCTACTATATACAAGCAATAAATTTTTGTTTTTGTTAACAAAATGTTTCAGTCATAGACAATGTATTGTGTGAACATTGTGATATATTTATAAGAAGGTGGCATAATATGAATGCAATTTGAGAGTGTGAGTGTGAATGTGTGTTTGTATTCTATATAGTTTGTTATTATATCGCTTGTCTTGTTACGTTATGGCTTGATTTTTTATTATACAATTTTTTTTTCGTCTTATTTTATTTTCGCTATTTACATTATTACTGCCAACGATTTGCGATGCAATTGCTCATGAAATAACCCATGTATGTTGCCATTAAATACATAAAATATAATACAATGTGATAGATTGTTGCAATTAGTGTTCTATAGTTTATAGACTCTATTCAACAATGTAAATCTGCTTATGTAAAATAAATAAGGCAAAAAATATTTAGTATTATTTTTGTAATTTACTATTATAATATTTAAAATTGTTTTTTTTTACAAAAATAATTTAATTATAAAATAAAGGGAAATTAACAAAAATCGTTTAATTTAATAAAAAAAGAATGGTAATGAAGAACAGAAATCGATTTTAATGTTTATGGAAAGCCCATGATAAAATCAAATAATACTCTCTTTAATAATAAAAAATATTCTCCTCCGAGCACTATTAACTGATCTTACTTTACTTATTTAAGCGATTATAATGAATTACAAGTTTGCATATTGGAAATGATACAATAAACCCAATCACAAAATGTCATACATGACGCCCGGCCAATCAGCCAAATATCTATGACGCTAAGCTAATGTTCTGTATTTGTTATGACCAGAAGGATGTTTTGTATTACAAACATTTGAAATCGGCTCTTACAATTACATTAGACGTGTACCAAAGGTAACTGAGCCATGTCAAGAGACCAATAAAAAAAACAATCAGAATATTTAACTAGATACTAGAACTAGGCCATGCATCATGGTTCCATCATGATAACGTTCGGTGAGATGATGCAAGACAAGACCTTTTCCCTTCTGACTATCATTTATTTCGATCGATGCCGAACGGTAATGCGCTTCACTTTAGAATGAAATATCAGAAATTAGCTTGATTTATTCTTTACCTCAAAACCGGAGCAATTCTTTTGGCACAGAATCCATTAGCCACCAGCGGCTTGCGATCGACAATATTTTAAATGCAGCGTTGTTCAACAGGAAGTAAGTCTTCTTAAACAGAATAAAAAAAAAATTAGTTTAAGCTGTTTCAAATTTTTATGATATTGCGAAGAGAAAATTATGAATAAAAAAATTAAATTCGTCAAATTTTCACCACGACCACGATAACAGATGTGGATTCTTTCATAAAAGTTTTTAATAATTTTTTGCAAAATGAAGGTCCTGTTTCATTAATCGCAGCACGGACTTCAATTTTTAAGACAGAAGTCGATACGATTTGCTAGGTATAGAATCTGCCGCACAAAAAAATAATCCAGTGATGTTAAATCACACGATCTCGCTGGCCACCTAACTGCTGATTGTCGTAAAATTATGCAATCGGGAAATCTTGGTTTGCCATAAATTGATCGTTTCATTGGTTGTGTGCCCCTGTAGGCTAGTAGGTAGTGTACTAGCTTGTAAATATGGGGGTTGTGGGTTCGATTCCCAATGAAGACCTTGGCTTTTTTCACTACAAAAATAAAAATTCACTGTCGGTGGGGCTGCTCAGCGATGAAGCCATAGTCACTGGTCGCTGTGCTGTCTTATATACGGCAGTTTATTTCCGACTATCCTTCTACTTTCACCACCTGTTGCATCTATTCTCTATCCCTTTCCTAAAAGACTGTAGCACGGTACTTGACTAAATAGGCATTGTTGCCTGAAGTGCTACTTCTCTTAAAAAAAAAAAAATATGGCATCATCCTGTTGAAATCACATGTCAGTGTTACCCACGTCGTATATAATAGACCAAAATTGAGTTGTAAGCATCTCGGGTTGGCGTGATCTATTGACCCTTAAGGCATTTCCCGTCTCAGAAAAAAACGGTCCAATCACCCCTCCACACAACATAGCGCACCATACAGGGAAACGTTGAGGGTGCAAAGGCTTCTCCATAGTCATTCTAGGATTTTCAGAAACTCAAATGAAAATAGAGTTCGTTTGAAAAAAGATTTTATCAGAAAAATCAGCCTGTTGTTCCTAAATAAATGGAGCGAATCTACGGCGATGTGAATAGTCAGTCGGCTTCAACTCCTGTATCAGTTAAACCCTGCAAAATTTCAAAGTAAAATCCTTACGCTAAAGTTGACATGGGGGTTTTGGATATTCCCAATAGTTGAGCATGTCGAGGAATTGTCAAATTTGAAGCTGCTTAAACACTGTGGCTCAGGGCTGCGATATTTTCAGTTTAACAGCCCAGTCAAACATTTCCTATCGATCCTGTCGACTCAAATTTAACCACCAAATTCTTACTAGCGATCTAAGAGAGACGAACGTAATCGTATGCCGACTCAAATTTAACAAATTATAAATAGCGGTGTCAGAAGGATGATTATATGTCCGAAAATATCACGAATCTTACGAAATATAACTTTAACAGAACTACCATGTTCATAAAGGATTTTATTTATGTTAACGCGATTTTCATACAAAATGGATTTCCTTGTAACTACGAATAGTTCATTGCACTGCGAATACGCAAAAAAAATTAAATGTCAAAACTGTCATGTTGAAAAATAAACTTCTGGTTGAGAAACCCAATATTTGTATGGTGTATATTTTAAAATATAAAGATTTTCCCGGCACATTTCTCGGATTATAAAAATATAATTAAAAAAAATTAATTTACTGCTGTAGTTCAACGAGTAATATTTTATTAGCAAATTCTAATAATTAAGTTAATTTCTTATTTAAACATGTTGCAAAGATTAAAACACAAACAAATGCAAATGACTTGAGTGGAACTTAAAATAATTCATTTGATTTTATATGCATTTTGTTTTTTTTCAAGATAAACTTTGCATCCAATTTCACTAGCTATTTCCTTGATTGTTAAGTCATGCACAATCATGGGTTTGTCTATGGAAAATTGATTGGAAATGAAATTATACCCAAATGCACAAGATGAAAAGCAAAATATGGAAACAAAGAAGAAAAAAACTAAAAACCTGAATCCCAAACAAGCTTATGCGTATCTAATGATCATGGACATATCCTTTCAAACATCAGGCAGGCAGGTAGGCAGGCAGACAGACAGGCATCAAAATTAGCATCAAGTATACTGGCTGTATAGACGTATATTTTCTATAAAAAAGCATAAGCAATAGAAAGAAATTTTAATTCATCCACACACATGCAGCTGTTCTCTAACTATATGTAGCGTATATGTTTGTCTATATCAAATAACTAGTTACTAAATGTTAAGATTTCAATCGAAATATCTATTCAAATTTTAGAAAACGAATTATGCAGAAAAAAAAATTTACCAATAAAATAAAAGTGTAAAAAAGAATACAAAGAAGCAGCAGAGTCTTAAATTGCTTTCATATCAATTTTAAAGTTTCTACATTTTTATTCTAATAAAATTTTATTTACTTTGCCAAGAAAGTTTTTTTTAATACATACATTTTATTACATTATTACATTTATTTACAACACTTTATTACAATATAACCTTGATTTAGGTAAAACTGTATTCTTTATAATTCTTCTGATGACTTGTGTTGACATCTTTTAATTTTAATGGAGGTTAGAATTTCTATTAGTTTTTTGTTTTACACAACAAACTTTCGTTGTCATTACTTAAGTAAAAATGTAAAGTTTTTTTTATTATCTTTTTGTTTAACCCAAGGTTGTTTAAGTTAGTTTTGGCTTTAGTGTTTTCATTCCTTCTCTTGTTTAAACTCTATACAACTAGAACAAGTTGGCAAACTCATTAAAAATGTTTAAACACAAAAAAATGTTGTTGCAAAGACGAAACATAAAACTGTTGGTTTCTAAATAAATAAATATGTTTGCACAAATATATTTTTTAAATAAAGAATTTTAGATTCGTGTCACAAAAAGTCTTATAGAAAATTATGTCACAAATGGAAAAAAACAAGGTTTTGCATTTTACTTTTCATATTTTGGTTTTAAGTCAACAAGAGAAATGAACGTGTGCCAAAATACTAGCAAAATTATTAAAGTGAATCGTAAATTTTTGTTTTATTTTCACTTTTGTTAGACACTGCTAATTGCAACATTAACAAAAATATACATTTTTCCATTTTATTCGCTGATTTAAAACAACACACTCATTTTTGTATTTCACAAAAGTATTTAATAGATTAAGAAACACTAAGGCAAACAGGACTATTGTTTGGCAGAAGGAACTCCTTATATACCAGCATTACTAGATCACCATTGGCAACAACTAAATTGTTCTCAATTATGGAAATTCTCACTCACCCAAGGACAGCAACATTTCTAACAACCATGCAACCTTTAGCCTCTGCTGCTATATCGGATTTTTTAACCAGAAGTTTGTTTTTCAATTGTGGCAACACCAACAACATGAGAGTTTTGACATTTAGTTTTATAATGTATTCGTAGTAGATAAATTGTCAATTGTTAAAATTAATTTAATTTCGCATAAAAATCATATTAAAATAATTATAATCCACTATGAAAATGGTGGTCCTGTTAAAGTTATATTTCTTAAAATTCGGAAAACATAATCGTCCTTGTGAGACTGCTATTTAGAATTTGGTTGTTAAATTTGACTCGGCAGGTTCGATATAAAATGTACAAACAACACCACAGCGTGTTCGACCGGGTCGTTCAACTGAAAACCTCACAGGCGTGAGCCACGGTGTTGCAGAACCACCACATGGCAAATTTTGGGTAAGAATTTAACTTCGAAGCCTTACAAGGTTCAGCTATTGCAGTAACTGAAGCCAACAGATTACACATATCGCTGTAGTTTCATGCAATTAATTCGGGAAGAACCTGCTGATTCTTCTGAAAAAATAATATTTTACAGACGAAACCCTTTTCCACTTGTCAGAGTATATCAGCAAGCAAACTTGCCACATTTGGGTTTCTGATAATCCTTGAACGGTTACTAAGAAACCTTTGCATGCTCAACATGTCTCTGTATGGTGCGTTATATGATCTGGAAGCGTGTTTGGCCAATTGCTTTTCGAAAATGGGGCTGGAAATGCGGTAACGATCAACGGCTGAGGTCTATGCATCTCAACGCGAGATACTAAGAAGTCAGTTTTGTCCTACTAAACATGACGTGGATATCACAGACATGTGGCTTCAACAGTACGTTGCCACATGTCGCACAGGCAATGAAATGATCAATTTATTGCAAACCAAATTCCCCGATTGTATAAATTCACGACAAGCAGGAGTTAAGTGGCCAGCCAGATCGTGTGACCTGGATTATACTTTGTGGGACAGCACAGAGCTTATACGGAGCCAATCGAATCGATTTCAGTCTTAACGACTGCCATTTTGCCAAAAAGTGATAAATAACTTTAATGAAAGAATCGACATCTGTCAGCGTGGTCGTGGCGGACATTTGCCAGATATCATTTTTCTTTCATAACAGCCGAACCTTTCTCTTCGTAGTACAATAAAAATTTGAATCATCTTAATCTAAATTTGTATGTTATTTTGTTTTTATTAAAAAAACCTTCTGATATGTCTATCCTCCATTCACTCCTGATCGCAACTGCGAGAACTTGGAGCAGGCCGAAGCTCTCACTCCTTGCTGAAGAGTTGGGAGACTATCCAACTCCCGGTCCAGAACACATGCAAGCTTAATAAAATTTCAGAACACAACCGCAAGCGTGCTCACTGAGCCAGCACTATTCACTGTGTTCATTGTGATCCGATCCACACAACTAAAACGAGGGCCGCGAAACCACCACCACCACCACGATGATCCCGAAGGGCCAACCTCAATAATTAGACAGAGAAAAACTTAAAGACTACAAATCCAAAAAGCTGAACTCAAGGGCTTACTGATTCCCGAGGAAATAACGTGGAGTTTCCAGTTGACGCCCTGCTAGCCTTCAGGGGACTCCAGGAAGTATAGAATCCGTCAACACATAAAAATGTATAGATCCGAAAGTATTGCGTGGTAAGATTTACATCTGCACTTGGCCGTAAGCCTTAATCAGATGGTGGTCAAACCACTAGGAATGAAAAGCAACGTCATTCACGCCCTAGGAAGCCGAGGACTGATTCTAGCAACAGGTTTTCCTCGTTGCAAATTCAGCGGTTCCAAAGCTGGGTTGCAAACCACTACTCCTTGCTGAAGAGCTGGAGAATTTCTAACTCCTGGTCCAGAAGACATGATCCGGATCACTCACCCGTTGATGTTATTAGAGGCGAGATGATCCTGGCCCAACCACAACCACCACGATACTCCCGAAGAGCCAACCTCAATAATCAGTCAGAGTCAGTCTAAAGAAACAATTAGCGGAATTCTGGGGCTTACTGGTTCCCGTGGAAATAACGTGGAGCTTCCAGTTGACACCCTGCTTGCCTTCAGGGGACTGGGCTCCCTTATGCCTCCAGCAGTACAGGTCTACATGGTCAAGTATTCCATAAAGACCGTTAAATATGTCCCTGGGGAAGAATCCAGAAGGTATTGATGTGATTTGATTTATATCTGCACTGACTAGGTAGTCATAATCAGATGGTGGTCAAACCACTTTGAATGATTTTCAAACGTCATTCACGCCCTAGGAGTACATCAAATACGTATATCCTCCGGTCAATCCTAGTAGCAATTTCGAAAGCCCGAAGCTCACTGGACCTGAACCATTCATTGTGTTCATTTTGAATGATCCGACCCACCAACTTTTATGAGGATCTCGAAACCACAACCACCACGATACTCCCATGTAGGGGCCAACCTCAATAACCAGTCAGAGAACAGCTAATTGTCTCAAGAGACAAATAGTGAACTCTGCGGGCGTACTGATTCCCGTGGAAATATGTGGATTGTCCAGGTGACTCCTACTAGCCTTTGAGGGGCCTGGGCTCCCTTTTACCCCGCAAGACACCAGTCTAAACGGAATAGTAGGTTCCAAAAAGACTATCATGTGCCCCCGGGGGGAATCCAGAAGGTATATCAGCAATAGGGAAGGAATGGTCGTACTTATTTTTGAATAACCCAAAAATAAAGAGATTATTTTTAATATTTCTTTTCGATTTCGCAGCATTTTCGAGCTCAAATCCCTGTCTCTGTTCTACAAATAAAATTTAAACAATTGAAACATAAAAAATATTTTACACTAATAAAATTTTATCTATAGAAAGAATCTTTAATGGCAAAATTTTAACAAAAGCTTTTTTAAAATTCTGTAAAATTTGATGTTGACTTTTAAAGAGAAAAATTTTTTAACTCTTGACTTCAAATTATCCTTTGACACAATTTTAAACTCAAACCCTAAATAATTATTAAAAGAAAAAAATTCGTGTACACTTTCACTAAATGAAACTTATTAATATTTAAAGTTTGCCACTTTGAGAGCATTTTTGTTTTGTTTTGCTTTTTTTTTACAAATGACGACAAAGACTAAAATGTCTTTAAATTTAATCCTTTTAAAAGCTTTTAGAATCATATTAAACATAACGATAGACATGCACTATACATATAGTAACACATATACAACCTCTCTATTGGGAAAGCTTAAATAACATTTAATTAAGAGCTTAAACAATAAGTAAGGGGGTGGTATTGACAAAAAAAAAGAAACACGCTTCCAATTTGTACCAGTAACTGAGAATGCTACATGTCTTTGGCTTGAGTTTTCACAAAACAACCTCAACTTTCACTATATTATGGTCGTTAATAATGCAAAACAATTCTTATGTGAGTGATGTCTGTTTGTTTATTATTAAAATATATTTATGTTTGTAGTATATTGTAGACTTAATGTCTGCTAAAGGAAGAAGGCGGCTTAAGAGGTATAAGTAAATATATTCATTTATATATGTGAAAGTTGAGTGTGTGTGTGTGTGTGTGTATGTGTGTGTTTATCTATATTATAATTTTCATGTTATGTTAGATTTACATATTTAATAATGTTTTCAAAGTAAAATGTTAAATGTGATCTAATTATACCTTTGATGTGTTATAAATGTTTAACATTTCATAAACTCTAAAGAAGATTCAGAACAATTGAGTACTTAAGCATTTACAAAATACTCTAACGTATTTACAATATTCTTAAACATGGAAGAATTTTACTTATGTGTACAACAATTAATTAAGGATAAGAAGCATGTTGTTTAATAATGTCAAAAATGATGCTTAAAGTTTTAACTCATTTGTGTTAATTATTTATTTTTTTTGTTTGTATTTTATTTGAAACTTTATTAAAAATTTATAATTATTTATTATTAAATTATTTAATCATTTATTAAATGTAATAGAATATAAAAGACCCTTGGGCATACAATCATTGTTATTTTATTAAGTAAGTGTCATAGTGATTGCTTAAATATAAATTTGTAATGTGGTAAAGTAATAGTGTCACAACACAAAATAAGTAACAATTGTTGTTTTTGTTTTAGGTTTTTTTTTTTTTTTTTTTGTAACCTAAAAAAGCACTGTTTGTGTTAATCAAAGATTAGTAAATTACAGGGCTTGAATGATCGTAGTACTCCCTATCAAAAAAATATGTGGGTTCACAAATAAAAAAATATTTAGAGATTTTCCATGGTTTTACCTTAAGTTTCGATTGCAATATTTTTATTATTATTTTATTATTATTTTATTTTATTTAGTTTGAATTATTTTTTTTTATTATTTTTTCTTATTTAGTTTGAATTATAAGTTCAATACAAAACTAAATTATTCTTCATATCCATAGCAAAACTTCATTTATATTTCCCTTTTGTGATGGTATTATAAAATATGTCAGGGATAAATTGAATTTATCTTTAAAGTTTAGCTAATTGTCCTTACAATTGAAAATTCCCTTTTACAACGCTGACCTTTTTATCCTCATTAGAATTTAATAATATTTTCAACAAAAGTGAAACACGAAATTTGGAGTATAATCTTACAATACAATATTTAATACTGTTAATTAGGCTTAAATTAAAAGCACACACACACACAATCATATTAGCAACACAAATACACACATAAAATAACTCCTTCAGGCATACTCTACTGATATTCTGGCATAAAGAAAATTTTCAAAACACATACTCGTACATATGTTAACTCAATTATTCAAGCACGCAATTTTAACTAACACAACAATACATTCTAATGTGTTTATGTTGCTGTATATACACAGGTTAATTTACAATAATATTTAAATTATTAAAGGTAAGAAAATTAAAAAAAAAAAAAATTTTTAAAAGTAAAAAAAATATAAATTTTTATATTCCTGAAAGTTATAAAAACTTATTTCTAGAGCACCACAGGGACTATCTGCTATATAGTGTTATGATTATAAAGCAAAAAATCAAAAATACTTTCAACAAAATCATGACGTTCTTTGTAATCCTTGTGCTAAAATTATTTTCACTACAGTTCATCTATCACTATCAATTTAGGATAATTTATAGTCCTGCTTTTTTTTAAATTAATCCTTCACTCGACTTCAACTATTTTTTCTGATTATCCACCAAAAATTATAAATTATGATTAAAAAAATCGTAACGAAAACTTCTTGCTTCCTTTGATAAAGTTCAGAAAGAAACCAGCAAGCAAAACACACAATAGCCTGTTATTGCAAGCAATTGGGTTGATACAAGTTGTTTTATTAGAAAATACAATAAATTTTATTAAAGTTGTTTATGACTAATACGACATTGTTCATGAATAAAATATTAATAAAGTTAACAGTTATTATTCTTTTAATTGCAGCACATATAAAAGATAATGAAGTTAAAAACGAAATTTTTTTAAATGTGGAAAACTTTAAGAAAATATGTAAATTGAAAAGCGCGTTGCTGGCAGTTAAGACTTTGCAACAAAAATTTAAAAAAAATAAAATTGTTGTTTAACATTTTTAATTGCCTCATAATCATCACAATGAGAATAAAGTTAGCGTCACTAAAAATTTTAGAATGTTATTCTAAAATTATTATTATTATAACACTGGCTGCCGAGGGTTTGCTAGTTCTGCAGTTATATTCGGTAGTTCAAACAAAAAATTTTGAAAATCCTTCCGGCTATCAAGTCTTTCAAGGTAGTTAAGGGACATTTGTTGACGGATAACTGTCTATTTATCTGATATACGTATATTTTCCAACGGGGTTTAATTTAGTTTTATTTGGGTACTGTTTTACGTCGACCCTCGTCAAATTTGGTTTGTGAACAAACCGGTTTCGGCTATTTGCCATCTTCAGTAATATGTATAAGTAAAATAGTAAAATAGTATATTTATCTCTTCACCGCAGAGCTTTACACAACCGCCAGCTTAATAAAAAAAACATGGCATCTATATCGATAGCATCGTTTATCGCTGCACATTTGCATGAGTTTTCATATTCCTTCAGACTCTGCCCATATATTTTATTATCTTTGTTTACATTTTAGCCGAAGCCTGTTCAAAATTCCTATGTCCTGTCACTAAGGTAATTAGCCAGCTGGTCGTCCCCTGTCTGCCCAATAGGAGAGCTACTGTGCTTTTAGGTTGTCATACTTTCATATTTTCAGACTTTTAAAATTTATGGATTAAGAAACATTGGCTCGCTTAAATTCTGGTTACTCGTTTTAAAAGACTCGCATCAAGTGGCAAGTGCTTGTGCATGCTTACGATAAGTTAGGCAGTGGTATACCATTTTTAATATTTAATTTTGGGAATTGTTTCGTAAGACTAGTTTTAATTTTTTTTTATAAATTTATTAAAAAGCTCATTAGACATATATCTCTGAGAATTTGTTTTTAACCTTCAAAAATATAACTTAAAAAACTCCCTCAGTTTAAACGAGAAGACCATCTTTATGTAATAAAAACATTATATCCTTAAAATTATATTGACTATCCTTCTCGCTATCAAGTCTTTCAAGGCAGTTAAAAGACATTTGTTGACGGATAACTGTCTATTTATCTCTTCACCACAGAGCTTTAGTCAACCGCCAGCTTAATACAACAACATGGCATCTATATGGATAGCATCGTTTACCGCTGCCCATTTGCATGATTTTTTAACATCCTTTAGACTCTGCCCGTATATTTCATTATCTCTTATTTTATATTTGACGAAGGCTATTCAAAATTCCCATGTCTACCCAATAGGGCAGCCACTGAGCTTTTAGGTTTTCATACTTTCATATTTTCAGACTTTTAAAATTTATGGCTTAAAAAACATTGGCTCGTTGTAAAAGTCTCGCATCAAGTGACACGTGCTTGTGCATGCTTACGATTAGTTGAGCAGTGGTATACCATTTTTTTAGTATTTAAATTTAAGAATTGTTTCTAAAGACTAGATTTAATATTTTTTTATAAATTTATTAAAAAGCTCATTGGGCATATTCAGAGAATTTGTTTTTAATGTTATAAAATATTTTGAAAAAGAATAAACGAGTACAAACGAGAGGACCATCTTTATGTAATAAAAACATTACATCCTTGCAAGTATTTACATGTTCAAGGCAAACCAAATTGTGGCACATTTTAAATATAATTTTGCAACTTATTAACATTTTTTTTTAACCGTGCTCTGTCTAAAATTTCGCTTGCTGTAAACGAGAAAAGCCAATTTTCTTGTATTGCATTGCAAATGGTATTTAAAAAAAAAAACATTAATTCTATTGTAAAAATGGAAAATTTGTTTTTTATTAAATAATTAAATATGTTTTAATCTTTTAAACGGTCTTTTTAATTAAATTTTAACGATATATTTTTTCAATATTTCGCTTTGCTATGGAAAGCTTCTTCAGAAAATTAATTTTTAATAACAAAAATTATAATTATAATTTCTTTATTAAATTTTACAGGAGAGACAGAAAAACAACCCAACTTTTCTTTACGTAAGTATTTTTGAATTCTGTAAACTGATTTTTTTTTGTTTTCTAAGTGCGTAATGAAAAAATAATTATTTGTCGAGATAAATGATTTTTTGG
The DNA here is from genome assembly GCA_030448955.1 of Trichopoda pennipes. Classification (NCBI taxonomy): domain Eukaryota; kingdom Metazoa; phylum Arthropoda; class Insecta; order Diptera; family Tachinidae; genus Trichopoda; species Trichopoda pennipes. Next base: position 136,344 of record JASKUP010000408.1, read on the forward strand.
ACTTAGTACTTTTTCTATTGCTTAGTTTGTATTTCTTTTATGGACTTAGGTCATTTTCTTCGAGCTTGTCTTTCATTGTATTTCTTATTTACAACAATACATCTTTTTTTCCACAAAGTAAACCCATATACTTGCAAATTCTTCAGCATGTAGTCCACCTTCGGCTTCATTGCAAAACAGTAACCTATTTGATTTTTAAGATTATAAAAAACTAAGTTGTCCACCTGCAGCCTTGTGCGGTAATATAGGCTGCTAACATAGGATTTTGGAGCCATTAGGACCGCCTTCAGGTATACTAGAAAAGCATATGTTTCCCCGTTTTTGTCTTAACTCTTTTCCTTTCTAGCCTTCTTTTTCTTCCCTGGGTGAAGTGCGAACTCTTCATAAGGGATGTTAACGACTGAATAGCATGCACATAATTCACATTGATCTGTTTTTGGCATAAACAGGGCCAATTTTTTATCAGTAAGTGTTTTATAAAATGTGCTACTGAGAGTGACTGAGTAAATGTTGTTCTTTTTGCACCAATCATTTGCATAAAAGTCTTATAGTTCCCTTTTTAAGCGTCATTCTGGTAACAGATTGCGTATCAGAACGACAGTAATGCGGGAACCATTAATGAAAGGGCATCCAAAATTGAGTAAAAGCATTTCCTTTCATTTGTTAAGTACCCCTGCTTCGGAATAATTTTTTTTAGAAACTGTCTCTGAAATTGAATACTTCTTCGAGCCTTTGCACCTACGTCCGACGTGTTCAAGAAAAACTTTTTGCATACTCGCAATTTTTTTGTTTTGTACCTTGAGATTATACTTAAAGGTCAGACTTCTTTTGGATTCATTTAATACTTTTTTATTTCGCGGTCTATTAACTGGAGCTGATTCATTAAAAGTTTTAACGTAAACAAAATTTTTTTGCGACTTTTAGTTTTGGTTGCTAACTCGTATGAATCATCGGAGTCACTATGAAAAGCATATGGAACCAGACGTATGATTCCATTGTCTAACTAAAATTCATGATAGCTTTTAATTGATTGAGTTCCAAAGTTGCTGTTTCCGGTAAATTCCATGGTTGGCGTGTGATAAAATAATAATTTAACAATATTTTTGGAGAATTCAAATATATTTTAGTAAGCACTTAAGGACCTTATTAAATTCAGATTTTTATAAAAAATAATTATTATTTAAAAAAAAAATTCAATTTGTTAACAATTTTAGTTATTAAAAATTAATTTTCCTGAAGATGCTTTCCATAGGAAAGCGAAATATTGAAAAAATAAATCGTTAAAATTTAATTAAAAAGACCGTTTAAAAGTTTATAAAAAATAATATTTTAAACTAGTTTTACTCATGTAAAGAAAAGAAAATTATAGACAATTTGAAATCATTTTAACAATTAGCGAAATTAACACTGTTAAGTTTTACTATCGCTACAATACTGACTCATTGATAGTGAACAAAATTTAGCATACGTTAATTATTATAAAACAGTTATTTGATTTTTTATTACATGTCTTAGAACAATTTGACAGAAATGGCGAAACTGTACTTTTTATAGCCACTTAGAGTGATAAATTGCACTTAACGATTTTGCTCATTACTACAAAACAACAACAACAAATTAGATTACTTTAATTTTTTTCTTTGCAATCAATGTATTTTTATTTATTCAACATTGCTGCATTAAAATCTCAATTTCTAAAAAAAAGTGGAGTTAGGACCTTTGGATGTTAAGCCTTTTTTTTATCATAAAACAATAAAATTTTCTTAGAAAGATTTTTCACCAAATTTTTATATCTCTTAATTTTATTAACAACAATTTTTGTGTTTAATATTAATTAAATTTTGGAGATTTTTGAATGAATAGCATTTAGCAAAAAAAAATTTTTTTTTTATTTTGCATGTCCTCTCTGGAACATGTGGTTATTTCAATTTTCGCTTAATCCACTTTTCTGTGATTTAATAACAAAATTTTTCCATCGAATTAAACAAAAACTAAATATTTATTTTTTATATGCGCTTTGTTTTTTCCATGTCACACAAAAATTGTTGAATATATTTTTTTAAAATATTGTAATGAAATTTATATATATGTATGCACGCAAATATATGTATGTCCGTATATATTTTTATTGAAATTTATCAAAATGCTGAATTAGAAAAATATTTAGCATTTTAGCAAAAAAAAATATTAAAATTTGTGGTTAACCGAAATTTTCATTTAAACCATAAAATCTGTTATAAAAATAAATAGTTGTTGTGTGCTTTAAGCGCTTAAGCAAAAAACAAACAATAAAATATTACGAAACTCTAAAATTAAAAGAGATTGCCACATACAACAAATGAAAAATTCGTTTTCGAAAACGGGCCAATTTTTAAATCAAAAAACCTGCTCTAAGCGACACCTTTAGCCAAATTAAAACTATAAAATAAATCCAATACAATAATGGTTTAACTTTCTTCAAAACTCTTTTGTATTCAAGTGTCTATTAAAAAATGCATGTTGCGTCAGATTTTATTAAAGGCATAATTGTGTTTTTTGTGTAACAAGACTCAAAGAAGTGAAACTGGATATGAAACCAAAAGTAATATCTCAAAAATAATAAAAAATTGTTTTTGCTTTCCATATAAATTTACAATTTAATAAAAACGAGAAATGCCTAATATTTCAATATGCCTCATTCTATCTCTCTCTCTCTCTTAAAATGGTATAAAAAATGTACAGTAATTCATAAAAGGAGAACGGCTGGACCCATTTCTGTAATTTTTTCAGTTGTTCGTATTTTCGAGGAGATGGTTTTTATGGAATAAAATTTTAAAAAATCCCTCCAGAAAATTTGGAAAATTAAAAAATCGAAAATAGAGTTTCTGTATGAAATTTTGTATGAAAATATTCCTTAATGGCTTTCCAATGCAAAAAATAGAAAGTTCTTAGTGTAAATCATGAAAAATTGTGCAAAAGGCGAAAAGCGGAAAACTGGAAAAATCGAATTTTGATTTTTTGTATATTTTTTTTTTGTGTGCAATTTTTCAAATCGCTCTCTACTGGTTCCATTCAAATAAACCACATTGAAAATTTAAATATTTGTATTGTATTATTACTCTAAAGTTCGTCTGAAGGCTGAAATTAAGGCAAGACGAAGTTCGCCGGGTCCGCTAGTTTATGTATAAAATAAAAAAAAAACAAATTCTTAAAATTGTTGATATGTTGTTTTTGCGAGATGTAAGAAGTTTTTCAACTTTAAGCTTTTCTTGGGAAATTGCAATTTAAAAATATTCCTTTCCTTTCTTTTTTGAAATTTTTCATCAAATATTTGTTAAAAAATTTATTAGTCTCGCTTTTGTATAAAAATTCACTTGATAAAAGATTATTGTAATAATTTCTCAAACGAAAAAACCAGCTTTTTTCAAGGTGACAACAACTTAAAATATATTTGCTAAAAAATCTTATACTAGGAAATATTGGGGATTTTCAACAAAAAGTTTGTTTTTCAATTATGGCAACACTATTATAATGATAATTTTGCTAAAAAATTTTTATAACAAAAATGCTTCGCTTTGAAATATTTTAAAAAAATTGTTGTCACTTTTAAATATTATTCCAAAATATTCACAAGAAACGATTATCGCCTTTTTTCCACAGCAATATATCGCTGTACAAATTTATAAAATTTTTTAAGAAAAATATTGTCACATTTGAAAATTGATAAAGAAGTTGCCATTTTCAAATTATTTTTAAGAACAATTCCTAATGCTATAAGATATTCTTAGCAAAATTGTCGCTTTAAAATTTCCAAAAAATTTTTTTTTTATTTAAAAATATTTTTACATAAACTTTATCGCTTTGCATTTATTAATTTTTTTTTCGCATTTGTTGTTGTAAAATTATTTTAAAGTGAAACTTCAGCTATTACTTTTAACAGAATTTCGTTTTTTAAAATAAAAAATGTGTGCGCTTTGAAATTTTGCCGAAAGTATTTATCGCTTTGAAAATAAAGAAAAAATTTCGCTCTAAAATTTCTCATGTAAAATTTGCTTTTTTAAAATTTATCTAAAGAAAATATTTTCGCTTAAAATTTTTTTTAAAGCAGGATATTTTTGCTTTGAAGTCCTTTATAAAAAGAAATTTGCCCCGGTTTTAAATATTTCGAATACAATTTTCGTAGTTTTATAATTTTAAACAAAAATGTTCTGTTACAAAAATTGTGGAAAATAAGAGCCTGATTTTTAGATTTCATGTGGTCTTAAAAATGAATCGCTGCTTTTTTAAAAATATTTTTGCAAGATAATTTATTTCTATGAATTCCAAAATCAAGGACTTTTCTTGCAAAACTTGTATATCTTGAAGTTTTATCGTTTTCTGTCTTAGAAAATTGTACTTCTAAATTTTCTTTATTAAAAAAATAGGTTTTCAATTTCCTCAAGAAAAAAACTTTAATTTTGTATAAAAAGAATATAAAAAATTTTATTTAGGAAAAAAATCAGTTACTTTGAGTAAAACTTAACCGAGTATAGTTCGGGAAGTACAATATGACTCACTCATCGCATTGTAATTAATTAAAGAAGAAGTAAGTGAATAAGGTTTAATCGAATAAAGTTTAATCGAATAAGCTTTAATCGAATCAAGTTTAATCGAATAAAGTTTAATCGAATGTATTAGGCGAATAAGCTTTAATCGAAAAAGATTTAATGATATAAAGTTTAAACGCATAAGCTTTAATAAAATTAAGTTTAATCGAGTAAAATTTAATCCAATAAGTTTTAATTGAATAAAGTTTAATCGCATAAGCTTTAATCGGATAAGCTTTAATCGAATAAAGTTTAATCGAATGTGTTAAGCGAATAAACTCTAATCGAAAAAGATTTAATGAAATAAATCGAATCGAAAATCGAATGTGTTAAATGAATAAGCTATAATCGAATAAGTTTTAATGATATAAAGTTTAAACGCATAAGCTTTAATTAAATTAGGGTTAATCGAGTAAGATTTAATCCAATAACTTTTAGTTGAATAAGGTTTAGTCGAATATGCCTTAATCAAATTAAGTTTAATCGAGTAGTTTTTAATCCAATATGCTTTAATCAAATAATCTGTAATAGAATAACGTTTCTCTGAATAAGGTTAAATCGAATAACCTTTAATCAATAAGTTTAACGTTTCTTCGAATAAGTTTTAATTGCATAAGCTTAAACAGAATAATATTTAATTGAATAAGGTTTAGACGAATAAGGTATAATTGAATAAAATTTAATCGAATGAGGTGTAATCTTATAAGGTTTAATCGAAAGAGATTTAATCGAATAACGTTTAATCGAATAACGTTTTATTGAATTAGTTTCATTCGAATAATAATAATAATTTAATCGAACAAGTTTTAATAGAATAAGCTTAAATCTAATAAGGTTTAATCGAATTAGCTTGAGTCGAGAACGTTTAACCGAATAAGGTATAACTGAATAAGCTTTAATCGAATAAGCGTAAATCAAATAAACTTTACTCAAACAAGGCTTAATCGAATAATTAATTGAATAAGGTTTAAACGAATAACGTTTAACCGAATAAAATATAATTGAATAAGCTTAAACCAAAAAAAAATTTTATCGAACAAGGCTTAATCGAATAAGATTTAATTAAATAAGGTTTAAACGAATAAAGTATAATCGAATAAAATAATCGAATAATATTAAACCGACTAGGGTTTAATCGAATAAGGTTTAATCGAATAAGATTAATCGAATAAAGTTTAATCGATTAAGATTTAATAAGGTTTAATCGACTAAATATTGAGGAAACAAATATATTTTAAAAAAAAAATTTAATTAATATTTAAAAAGATACAAAAAAAAGATATTTCGCTTTTTTTTGCTTCAAATTGTTAATTGTTTTAAATAATTTTTGTTTTTTACATATTAACAAACTAAAGTCTAATGGACTTTCATCTGGACTAAATTTAATAAACTCTTATGCTGCAGCGTTTAAACGTTATTGCATAGAATAATGATTTTATCATCATAATTTACAATCAAGTATATTAACTAACACGCATACAGGCAAATCTTAATAAAAAATAAAGAAACGCCGAAAGACAGCCAGCCAGACAGACAGACAGAAATCCGTATAGCCCATATTATATTTCATCCTTTCTTAAAACTTCTTTGTTTTCATAGAATTAAGGGGCCCAACTAAGCAGCATTAACAAGCATCTCAATAGCAACAGCAATAGCACAAGCAACAACAATAGCTTTATAGCAATAATGTAAATCTGTTGTTACTGATATTCAAGTGTTTTCTTTTAAAAGTGTATTGTTTTACATGAAAATTAACTACAAATTAGATTTTATCTTAAGTCTCGTCGTTTTGGTAGTTAATGTCCTAAAGATAATGACAAAATTTTGTAATGAAATATTGCTTATTTTACTCGTTACTCGTTTATTTAATTTTGCAAGGAAACATGGTAAAATTTAAACACGTACTATATTGTTGTAGATGTAACACTTTAGAGTTTAAAACGAAAAAGCAAAATATTTATTTATTTATTTTTAAAATGCAGATAAATTTTTTTGCATTTGATAGCATAGAAGCTTAATTAACATGAAAATGAAGTTAAATAAAAGAACTGAAGATATTGACCGATTTTTAATAGTTGAATCAAGAAAATAAAAGATACTAATGCAAAGTTATTTGTATCCTATAATATCACATAAATAGAATACTTCACGTAGTCGTATTCTTCTTATAAAACGACTAAGTATATGTTTTGAGCACAAGTGGAAAAACGGTTGAGGCAACTATAATCTTTTAGCACTACATTATGATTAAACTTTAGAGTGATAGTCAAACCATAATATTACAATTCATAATAATAACATTGTTTTAACTTAAATAATTTTGTTTTTGATTTTAATGCATTATTACACTTTGTATAAAACAATAATAAATTGTTTACGGAAACCATTTAATTTGTTTCAGCAAACGGAATATGGTTCTGGTGACTATACTATCGTCATATTATTTATTTCTCTTGTTGAAAATGTGACTTTGTTGGATTTAAATAGTAAAGTTAGATGTAAATACTAGATGCTACTTTTGCCATCGCTCCATATGCTGAATTCATCATACATTTTGTTTCATTTCTAAAGGAGATCCGCCAGTCGATCTTATTTCCCATACTTAACCAGAAAATATGTCAATGATGGCACTAAATGACTATAAACATATTTGGAACCAACGATGGAAGCTTTTACTATATATCTTCGATCAGAAATAAATTACGAGATTGTTAAGGCGCTAACCGAACCATAAATATTTTATCATAGAGTGACCATATTTCTATTTTTATTTGTATATTTTATTTAAAGATTTAAATGTTTTTTTTAATCCTTTTTATTAATCCTTTTTGCTTTTAATTTTAATACAAATGCAGAATTATATATTTTCAAAAATTTTTTAAAAGTGTTCTGGGCTATTTGGGTTTAAGTCATTAATTTTGTTCTTAAATCCAAGTTTATGGCATAACATAAATTTTAGCGAAAAGGGCTTTAGCATCTGGGTTTGGTTTTATCTAGACTGTAAAAAAAGTGAGAAAAAAAGTAAAAAAAAAAATTTTATCAAAAATTAATTTAGTATACAACTAATTCGATCAGTATCAATAATCAATCAATAATTTATTTAATTATAATTTTTTATATTCGAATTTCAAACAATTGTGTAATTGAGTCAATTAAAAATTTCATTAAATTTTGAATTTAAAAATAAATAAACCGTTTTTCTGTAAAGGCCGTTGCGTTACGAAATTTGTGTTTAAAGAAGTATGCTTCAATACGAATTAGCGCAACACAAACTGTTACTGCATTTATATATTTATCAAATCTGGCAACACTTAATTACGTAAATGGCTTGAAACTTGAGTTAGGCGTGAGTTTTGTGGAATTAGCTCTATATAAAAATAATTGTTAACAAACTTTTAAAAACTTTATATATTTTCTCTGCTCCTCTAGCTCCTCTTGCCATCTCTCTCAATTTTTGGAGATTTAAGTTCATTTAAAATCCAATCTTATTCCTCTAAAATAATGTAGCGTATCATTAATCTATAAATTAAATTTGTATTAACACAACAATAAATGTGGGGAAGCTAAAGTTAAAAAACGGTTGCTGTTCCTTTTTTTTAAATAGTAAAGAAGCAAATTATGCGATAAAAAAATATAATTTAAAAAGAAGCCCCACCATAAAAGCAGCGTGAAGTAAAAGTCATTAAAAATATTTTTTAAAAGAATTTTATATTCGTAACTTTGCTTAAACACGACTGATTGTTACGAACGAAATGTGTAACAGGACCAATTTTTTAATTGTTTAAATTTCTGTTGCAGGCACTCTTTATAATGGCGGTTTCTTGTGCAAATGAATGAATGTGCGTGTAAGCTTTTGGTCTGGCATTGTTGGTCGGTGCAAACATGTTGACATTATCTGGCGACAAATCTTTGTAATTTTCAAAGACGCCCTTAAAATACATAAATTTTATAAAATTACTCACTTGTATACGAGTATGTAAACGAAAAGAAGAAGACGAAGAAGAAAAAGACGCAGAGGAAAACAAAGAAGCCAAGAAATAGCACAGTATATGGAGGGTATTTGTTAAACTTATACTGTTGCTGTCATTATTTAAGTTCTTTGTTTGCTGCTGAACTGCTGCCGCTACTGTGTAAACATGTTTACAAGGAAGCGGAAGTTGTACTTGTATGAGCTGATTTTTCATAGCATATTTACAAAGTAGGTGTCATTTTGGTAAAATGGTGGTGCGGGTGCCTTTGTTTGCCTGACTACCTACACTACATACTTACATACATACATAAAAATTTATTTTGCCTTCTAAAATGAAAAGTAACATTTTATGAAAATTGTTTGGGCACCCAAAGATAAGAGTGTCCTCTTCTCTTCTGCTTAAGTTAGTTTTGTTTATTGGAAGTTGTTATTGCTGCTGCTGTTATTTTTTTAGCCTTAATTTTAAAATATTTGTACTCAAAATTTGTACATTATTTGTGGTTAAAATAACATTATTCTCTAATAAATAAACGATTTTTATCATCTAAAATGAAAAATGTTTTTATTAAAAATATGAAATAAAAACATGTTTCAGATAAAATTAATATTATCCTGTAAACGAATTTCAACAAATTTTATAAATTACGTTTTAAGTCTGTGAATAAACTTTTAATGAAATGTAAAACGATGCAAACAACACAAAAAAAAAATTTAGTTGTTTTGTTAAAAAAAAAATTTTAAGCGAACTATGAGGAGTTAACAAACGTTATGCAAATATAAAATTCGATTTTAATGACATAAATGGAAAAATTTTAATTAAAATCTGTTTTATTTGAATATTTTTATATAAAATTTTTACAATAAAGATATGTCTCTTTTAAAATACTTTGTATAGAAAACTTGTCACCCTGCAGTTTTTGTTTTTCTTAGCGCTGTCAAATATTTCTATAAAAAAAAATATATCGCTGTGAGATTTTTCTATAGAAAAATATATCGCTGTGAGATTATTCTATAGAAAACATATCGCTGTGAGATTATTCTATAGAAAAACATATCGCTGTGAGATTTTTCTATAGAAAAACATATCGCTGTGAGATTTTTATATAGAAAAACATATCGCTGTGAGATTTTTCTATAGAAAAACATATCGCTGTGAGATTTTTATATAGAAAAACATATCGCTGTGAGATTTTTTTATAGACAAATTTATCGCTGTGAGATTTTTCTATAGAAAAATTTATCGCTGTGAGATGTTTCTATAGAAAAATATATCGCTGTAAGATTATTCTATAGAAAAACATATCGCTGTGAGATTTTTCTATAGAAGAACATATCGCTGTGAGATTTTTATATAGAAAAATTTATCGCCGTTAGATTTTTCTATAGAAAAATATATCGCCGTGAGATTTTTCTTTAGAAAAAAATATTGCCGTGAGATTTTTCTATAGAAAAATATATCGCTGTGAGATTTCTGTATAGAAAAATTTATCGCTGTGAGATTTTTTTTTAGAAAAATTTATCGTTGTGAGATTTTTCTATAGAAAAATTTATCGCTGTGAGATTTTTCTTTAGAAAAATTTATCGCTGTGAGAATTTTCTATAGAAAAATATATCGCCGTGAGATATTTCTTTAGAAAAATATATCGCCGTGAGATTTTTCTATAGAAAAATGTATCGCTGTGAGGTTTTTCTTTAGATAGATATATCGCTGTGAGATTTTTCTATACAAAAATATATCGCGGTGTGATTTTTCTATACAAAAATATATTGCCGTGAAATTTTTCTATAGAAAAATATATCGCCGTGAGATTTTTCTTTAGAAAAATATATCGCCGTGAGATTTTTCTTTAGAAAAATATATCGCCGTGAGATTTTTCTATAGAAATTTATATCGCTGTGAGATTTTTCTATAGAAAAACATATCGCTGTGAGATTTCTCTGTAGATAAATATATCACTGTCGAATTTTTCTATAGAAAAATATATCGCTGTGATATTTTTCTATAAAAAAATATATCGCTGTTAGATTTTTCTATAGAAAAATATATCGCTGTGAGATTTTTCTGTAGAAAACTTTATCGCTGTGAGATTTTTCTATAGAAAAATATATCGCTGTGAGATTTTTCTATAGAAAAAATTGCGGTTTACACATATTCTATCGAAAAATGTGCTAATTTGAATGTTTTCTTTTGAAAGGTTGGTAATTTTTCTTTAGGAAAATATGCCGGTTGGAAAATTTTCTTTAGAAAAATGCGTCCCTTTGATATTTTTCTATCGAAACATACTTGGTTTAGATTGTTTCTTTTTTCTATAGAAAAATACTTGATTTAGATATTTTTCTATAGGAAATTACTGAGTTTTTATTTATTTTTGTTTGTTTTCTATAAAAAATCCTGTTTTAATACCGTTTCTTTAACGTTTTTTTATAGCACAAAAACTCACAAATTTTGATGTTTAAAATATTTTTTAATAAAATTGAAAGTTTTTTTATTTTTTATTTATTTTAAATAGCATTTTTGCTCTTAACTATATTACTCTTTTATAAAATATAATTGTATTTAAATTTTTTTTTAATATTTATTTTTTTCTACGTCCTTCGAATACAGAAAACACTTTAGAAAAATAACAATAAAAATACTTTTTATAACAATGCCAAACGGAAATACAATAAAACAAGATAAAAATAGCTGTTGAAAAAAAAGAAAAACAGAAAAATATTTGCAATTTATCAATCATTTTATTGTTGGCCGTAATACAGAGTTGAAATCCTTTTGTATTCTATGATGTTTTAAAACGTTAAGCTTATATTAGTTAGTGTGTATGTGTTTGTATGTGTGGGTGTGTGTTTTGGTGTGTGAAAGAGTGTGGTTGGTGTGAAAGTGTTATTATGATACATGTGTGTTTGTGATTAAGTATCTGTGTTAGTCAGTAACAATATGTCAAAAACAATTTTCAAAAATAACGTGAAAATATCACAGAGCGAAAACTGTTAACATGAATTTAATGGAAAAAAATCTAAATTTTTTTTTATTCTCACAAATTTCATACATGAAATTTTGTTTCAAAGTGGCGAGTGTGTTATTTGTGAAGTTCTATTCATGATAAATATTTTTTCTCTCGTTTACAACCCACAGCGGCATTTTGTTTTGGTATTTGAATATAAAATATGAATTTCGAAAAACTAAAAAACACACAATGTGGTTGTGGAGATTAGGATGATTTAAGTTTAAGGTTATGAATAAATAACTCATCGGGACATGAACTGAACTGATTTGTAACGCTTGCAAATGGTTTAATTTTCTTATGGGTTGCAAAATGCGTTATGATTTTAAGTTTATGTGAAGCATGAATTTGTGAATATAATTTTTTTTTACTTATTTCCTTACAATCCGTTCCGATTTATATTAAAACTTATTTATATAAGCTTTAAGACGATCCAGCGGGGGGTTGCGCAATGGTATAATTTTGTCATTTATGTTTCGATAATTTTTTAATTTTAATTTTAAGCGACCGTTCTGATTTTAATTGAAATTCATTATCCATAGAAATGTTTATACTTCATGGTTTAAATTTGAATCTTTAGTTCCGCAAATGATAAGCCCGTAAGGATAGTTCTACTGGTATAGTTTTTCATATACCAGAAATGCTACACTTTGAATCAATATTGCCATAACTACTCTGGATAAAAATGATAACCTGAATATTCGTGGCCTAATCATCCATTTTACAACGTTACAACTCTAACACGCACTGTACATTTTATTTTAATATTTTATTGCCATTTGACGCCAGAGAAATATAAATTGCTTAACACAAGGATAAGGTCTTCCTTGAAAAGTTTATTGACATCAGAGCTTGGTGATAATAAAGTTGTAAGCATCTAGGTAAACTTATATCAATATTTGGTAAATTTCTTAAGCAGCTCTAGTTTCGTAAAAAATTCATTTTCAAAAATAATTTTCTTTAAAAAATCCTGTTTTAATATCAGTCCTTATTAAAGCTAAAAATTTAAAACAACTTTAAAAAAAAGAAGAAGGTGTTAAATGCCCCTATTTTTTATGCCTATATCCGCAGGATTCAATAACTTTGGAACCAATGTGGAAATATTTTTAATGAAAGCTGAAGCTTATGGGTTGTTCCATAAAAATTAATACCGTTAGAATTCTTTCCATGAAAGAAAAATTGTACGTCAATAAGCCAAGAACAATTTAAAAACTAAAGGGTTAATAACTCAGCACATTAACGTCATTGAACCTTAATGATGTGTTAGTAACACTGGTAATATGATGGAAGCAAAGAGGAGTAGTTAACCCAAAAAGCTGGCCAAAAATAAATTTGATGAATTCGTAAGAAGTAGTTAAGCAGATCGATTGAGAACAAAATTCTACATCATATCGCACATTTTAATGATTGTAAGTTAAGATTTGTCGGTTGTGGGGCAAAAAGTGAAAAAAGTTTCCTGCGTTTTCATTGAATTTTTTCGACTTCAAGATATTTATATGATAATTTTTTGTGGGGTATTACATTGATTTTTTTTACCTGAAAGATTTTATCAGCCGCTATTTTAAATATTTAAAAATAAAAAATTAACTCAAATATTTATTTTAAAAATAAATATGTATTAATCCTTCTAACGGTCTTTTTAATTAAATTTAACAGTACATTTTTCAATATTTCGCTTTCCAATGGAAAGCTTCTTTCAGGAAAAAAAACTATACATATATATTCCACAATGAAATATAAGATCTCTAATTTAAGAAAAAAGAAAAAAAGTTTGCGCAAGTTTGCACAAGTTTGCGCAGGTTTGCGCCATTATTTTTGTTGATTTCTTGATTATTTTTTTTTCTTTTTTTTTCTCATAAGTCAATTTTTCTTATATTTTATTGTCGTCATAAACTTTCTTTTTTCGAATTATTGATGTGAAATATTATTTACATCACTTTGAACAACTACCAATGTAATGGATTACCTGCCCTTTAAAAAAGGCATTCTTTAAAATTCAGTTCTTAAATTAGTAAATTTAAATTTACTAACTGTCTTATTTACAATTAAACACACGATGCTATTTATCATGGTCGATGCAAAAGTCTGCAATGCTGCTACAGACACAACATCCACAATGAGGTGTTACACTTGTGGACAAACTTCAAAAGATTTTAACACATTGCGGAAAAATCTTCCTGAAAACCTTGATGCTTTGAATTATGGGCTCTCAACTTTACACGCACGCTTAGGCTTTTTAGAATCGATGCTTGATATTTCATATAAACTGACACTTCAAAAGTGGCAAGTAGGGAGCAATGTAGATAAAGCGCTAATTAAAGAAAGATGATGATTCATCTAGGCTTAAGAAGGAGATGGTGCTACTTATAGATATTCCAAAACCAGTATATGGCAACGCATCAAGAAGATTTTTTTCGGATTCAGCAACTGTTTCGAAAATTACTGGCATAAATGAAGAACTAATCAAACGCCTGAATATAATATTGGAAAAAAGAAATAGTGGGCACCGCGTTAATATTGAAAAATTTGATGAATATGCACATAACACAGCCGAAATGTATGTGCAGCTCTACAATTAGCATTCCATGAGTCCAAAATTCTATTTCATGGCGGTACTGTAATAAAGCAAGCAATCTTGTCAGAAGAAGCTGCCGAGGCCAGATTATATCGTGCTAATTATTCGTGAAAATTCAGCAGAATCGATACCAATTGAGATGTTATTAAAAGCTTATTTTTGGGCAGTGACCCTTTTTCATCAGATACTATTAAACAAATTCTTTCTGATACGGATGATGCTGCCATGATGAAGTACCAATGACATGATCATAATTTTGAATTTTAATTTTAATAATTTTAATAATATAAATAAATATAAAATAAATATTAAAAGTGAATATGTTTTTGTTTATTTGATTGATTATCCCTTATAGGAAGCCAAGCTACGAGACCAATTTTTTTTATATTTAATATTGGATAAATTATAAATTTGACAAGGGGGACATTGTAATATCCATAAAAAGCTATGTTTTATTTCCCTGTATCTACACAACTACAATAGTTCGACGAGATCTAAATTTAATATGAGTTGCTCTTAGAATAAAAAACAGTTGGCGGAATGCGAGGGGGGACCGGCAAACGTGTTAAAATAAAAATAATAAAAATAAATAAATTTTGCTTAAAATACACAACAATCTTGTAAAGAGGCATACCGTGTTCGGATAATAAATAAATATTTGTACGGATGTGTCTTGCTTGGGTTTAATTCGTTCGCATAATTAAAATTGGTTTAACCGCCGAAACGGTACAGTGACGTACCCTGTCTTTTTAAAGCATAGACAACATCCGTAACAATTTATATAAAATTAAATTCTCTGCAAAATGAAAAAAAAATTAAACAAAGTTATAAAAGGTGGGTGGGTGGTTGGTTGGTTGGAGGGGTTATCAAAAATAATACTAACACAATAATAATCTGCTACTAAATTTATTCTATCAAAGTGAAGCTAAAACTATCAAAAAGGTTAAACTTTTAAAACACAAAACACGCTTATTAATTTTGGTCAGCTTTTTGAGTCAAATACTCCTTTGTGGGATGATCGGATATATATCTATCATCAAGTCGTGGGGAAATATTTCGATATTTTATACTTAATTGTCATAGATTCTTCTATTATAATAAAAAATATTCAGAAATATCTCTAAAAACTTTTTGCTTTATTTACATTTTGCGTTTGCTAGCACCAGCCTTTACAATAAATACCAAAAGAAATCAATTAATGTTTAGTTTTAGTTATAAATTATTAATAGAATTAATAGAATTTCTTAAGACCATCAATTTGTTCAAACTTCTTTAATATAAAAATGAATGAAATTTCCCTGGATTTTTAAATCAATTTATATTTCTTATTCGATAACTTTCTACCCATTTGTCTTTTTTGGCATAAAAAACTTCTACAAGTTCTTTTGGCTAACATAAGTTAAAAATCGTATTTATCCTTTTAAACATTTTTTCTTAAATTATTATTAAAAAGTCAAAATTAATTATTAGAATTTTTATTTAACACTAAAAATTAAATTTCTATTTGAAGTACAACTTACACTCTGGATCAAAAGTTCTGTCAAACTTTTAGCGATGATTTAATTTAAGAACTACACCGTTAACTTTCTGGGTGAAATTAATCTTCCAAAGTCCTTTTTGTAAATTTCTTTTTCTTCAATAAATTTTACGTTTCTTAGTTTATATGTGTCAGGTTTCATGTTAATGTTTACTTGTTTATGTTTGCATGTATATTTATATAAATAGACTGGTTAATACTATCAAGGCAAACAAGAAAGTAACCTATTTGTACACACATACACAGACCCTCAACAAATTATATAATTATCACTTATATTTCTAATGTTAAGAAAGCAAGAAACATCAAATGATCTGAATTACATTTATATTCTATTTTACACCTGTAAATGCCAAACAACACAAGACAGTGGTTGAAAGAAATTACACATATTAGTCACACATACTAAGGTTTTCTATTTACGTTCAAGAAATAACATTTAAAAGTTTAAAACTTATAACAAAATATAACAACAAAAATTTTCTGTAGTGTTCATTCATCAACAACAAGAGGAGAATTTTAAAATTTCTCTTTGAGAGGCAAATAAAAAAGAAAATAATAAATTTTTTTCTTCCCATTTTATTGATGTTAAAAGTGAAGGAAGAAGGACATTTTAGTTATTTACACTTAATTTAACAAACTTTACTTTTTTCCAACACTTACTTAGTTACTCAGTTACTTACTTGTACACTTTAACTTATTAAATTACACTTAACACTTGTTTTCAATCATGTAAGATTTTTAAAATTGAATTTTTTTTTCTATTAACCTTTTTTTCCTTTTCCTTGAAATAAAAGTAAATTAGATTTGTTGTTCTTATTTCTCTTTTAAACACTTTGGTTAAAGACTGTTTTGTAGTGTTTGAAAGTGAAAGTTGTAAAAAATTCAATTTAAAATAAAATTAAATTTAAGTGACAAAAAAGAAAATGAAAAAAAAAATAAAGTGGCTTTATAAATTTTTAAAAAATCAATAATAATAATAATAATAATTTTATATAAAAAATTTTTAATAAGTTTACAATTTTTTTGTTTTGTTTAATTATTAGTCTGTTATTTAATTTTATATCCAAACAAATAGTTTTAAGGCGGCTTAAGTTAATTTATATTATTAATTTTTAATTTATTAAAAAAGAAAAATTATTTAAACGTTTTTGTGTTAATTCTTTAAAGATTAAAGATACTGGAATAACATCTTGTAGAGGATTTTTCAACAACAAAATAAAACAATAACTTAAAATTTAAATGATTAAAATTTTTATTTTATTACCAAGATAAAAATTCGGCAGTTATGTATGAACAATTATATTTGGCAAATGTTTACCATGACCACACTGACAGATGTCGATTCCTTTGTCAAAGCTTTTAATCACTTTTTAGCCTATTCCATTAATCACATCACGGATTTTTTAAAAGGCTGAAATCGATTCAACTGGCTCCGTATAGACTCTGATCTTAAAATAGCCCCTTAAAAAATAATCGAGTGATGTTAAATCATACGATATGGCTGGCTACTCTCTCCCGGGGGCACATTTATCAGTTTTTATGGCTTAATTAATCATCTAGACTTGTGTCGTTCGGGGGTATAAGAGAGCCCAGTCCCCTGAAGGCTGCAGCGAGTCTATTGAAAGCTCCACGTTATTTCCACGTGAATCAGTTAGCCCCATAATTCCGCTAATTGTCTCTTTAGACTTTTAGCTATTTCTCTGATGGATTATTGAGGTTGGCTCTTCGGGACTATCGTGGTGGTTGTGTATTTCGCGGCCCCTCATGAATTTGATTAGGGGACCAGGGTTATCTCACCTTTACTAAGAACAACGGGTGAATGATCCGAATCCAGTGAGTCTCCAACTCTTAAGCAAGGAGTAGTATTTTATGACCCTGCTTCGAAACCGCTGAAATTGCAACTAGGGCTTCCTTGGGCGAGAATGACGCTGCTTTTCATCCACATTGGTATGACCACCATCTGATTAAGGCTTACAGCCAGGTGCATATGTAAATCTTATCACGTATGACTGGATACTTAGCTGCTGATTGTCTTGAATCTATCCGATCAGGAAATTTGGTTTGCAATAAATTGACCATTTCATTGGCTATGTGACATGTTTTGTTAAAACTAAATGTCAGGGATACTCACAACACGAATAATAGTTCCATATTGACTTCTTAGTATCTTGCGATAGCGTGACGTTAGAGCATTTTTAACCTCATCTTCGAAAAAAAAAACGGTCCAACTACATAGCAAACCATGCAGTGACAGGTTGAGCATGCAAAGGCTTTTCATCAATAGCTCTAGGATTTTTAAAAACCCCAAACTCTGGAAATTGGCTTCGTGTGAAAATGTGTTTTTTTTAGAAAAACCGGCCGTTTGTTCCTGAAAGAATTGAGCGAATCTATGGCGATGTGAATGTTCGGACGGTTTTGATTTCTGCACCACTTAAACCTTGTAAGGCTTCAAAGTCAAATCCTTACGCAAAATTCACCATGGAGAGGTTTGGAATAAACCCCATTGTCTAAAAAATCGAGGAATTTACAAATTTGGAACTCACGCAACACTCTAGCTTACGACTGCGATGTTTTAAGTTGAGCGAACAAACGTTGGCGTTCGCAAATTTAACGATCGAATTCTTAATAGCGGTCTCAGAAGGACGATAATGTTGTCCGAAAATATCACGAATTTTACTTTAACAGAACCACCATTTTCATAGTGAATTTTAATTATTTTAATGCGATTTTCATGGGAATTGAATTCTTTGCAACAATTATTTATTCACCTACCACGAATGCTTGAAAAATCTAAACGAGAAAACTATCATGTTCTTGGTGTTGCCACAAATGAAAAAAATATTTTAAAAAATAGAATCACATTCCTTGCAAATACGATGGTTAGCACAAAGCAAAAATAAATATTTGGAAAGATAAATAAAGAAAGACTGGTTGAGTGAGTAAGTGAGTGTATGAGTGAGTATGAGTGAACTTATTCGAAATAATTTAAGAATTATTCTTCATACTCTTACTTATAAAATTGGTTTAGTACAACACAAAGCTGATAAATGTAAAGTATAATGCTTAAGAGAAGTATAGGGATCCCGAAAATGGTGCCATACATTTTGCTAAGTGTATTTTTTTTAAATAATTGTTCCTTTATTATATACATATTATATTTTAATAAATATCTCTTATTCTTTTTATTTTTTAAATTAAATTAAATTAAAATAAATTTAAAATAAAAAATTTTTTTCCTGAAGAAGCTTTCCATAGGAAAGCGAAATATCGAAAAGAAAAAAATATATATTGTTAATTTAATGTAAAAAGACCGTAAACAAGAATAAGCGATATTTATTAAAGATAAAAAAGGTCGATTAAAAAAACTACAAAAATATATATTATATTATTATTTTAAGTTTTTAAAGATTGTGTGAAAACAAATTCAAAATAAGTCTGTAATTTGATTTCAACTATTAACACGCATTATTGATTATTCCTTGCCAGACCATAGTTACGATGTAAAAGCTTTCCATTATCCAAAAAAAAAATCGTACTTAAGTGTGTTCACATAGAAGTACAGGCCATCCAATTACTCGGTGTTCAACCAAAATTGTGTGGTGCACTTGTGAAGAAAATGGCCTTCTTACAGAAAGGCTTCTCAAAGTTTAAAGCAGTTTCAAAAATGTTACCTCTGTAAAAATGACTTACTTGATATCTAAGGCACAATATTAAATCTGAATTTTGGTTATAATGATAATTAACATCAGTTTGGTTTTATAAACCCAAAATGATCTCAAGAAACTATCTCTGAGAGAAAAAAAGTCATTTGAAAAATATCATCTAAAAGAGTTTTTAATAAAACAAAAAATGTCTCTTTTAGAGAGACAGTTTGTCTTTCGTTCAATTTTTTTTCTGTCTTTCCCATCCCATTGAAAAGCCTAGAACAAACACTCTATCAACTAAATCTTCGAGTTTATCTCAAAATTTTGCATAATTAAATGTTTCAAGTTTTTCCAACAACAGAATTATTTTTCGATAAATCTGGTTATTTTTAATAAAAAACAAAAATATGAAACGCAAAGCTTAAGCCAGAATCTCAAATATTGTAACCAAAAAAAAAAGAATATCAACTCTGTTATTAATTGAAAAATTGGTTTACCAAACAATAAAAATAATTCAAAACAAGATTTTTAAATGATTTTGTTGTAAAGTCAAAAAAAAAATAAAGACAGACATTATTTTCATTTTGGGTTTTGTTTAAATGCTTAAACAAATTTATTAAAAATAGAAACCAAAGAAAAGTAAAAGAATAAAGAAAAATAAGAAATAAAAAATAAAGAGTTGGTTGGTAGCGTTGCTAACGGATTTATGCTAGACTTATGTTTAACAAATACTGCTGCTTTGTTTTTTCCTTTCTTTAACAATGTTAGCAGTATGTGTGTGTGTGTGTCTGTTGCTACTTTAAGTAGGTCATTGTAGAAGGAATTCAAAAACATTAGTGGCGCCATATTTTATTATACTTAAGTTTATTTGTGCAATTCTTTGTTACTTTTCCTACAAATGCTTATAATTCAAGTTTTATGCATATTTATGTTTGTTGGCCCCAAAATGAGTCAATGCTTGAAGTAAATCTTAAGAAAATAAGAAAACTAGAAAGTGAACAAAATGAAATGAAATAATAAAATTTGGATATAAAGTTTTATTTTATTTAAAACAAAAAAGTAAAAACGAATTGAATAAATTGTTGGCGAAAGAATTTTAGTAGAGTTCCTTAAAGTAGGCAGCACAAATTTAAATAAACATTTTCTTTTCAAGAATTCTTTTTAATTTTTATTACTTCTCATGAGAATTCAATTGTAAGATTGAGTTTCCTATTTAGAACATTTGTAAGATCATGATTTGAAATTGTTATTTGAAAGACATCTTGTTACCTTTCACCTTAAGATGTTGTCACATAAGATGTTCATTTTTCGTGAGCTCATTTTAATTTAATACATGATTGCTTCTAGTCAGAAAATTTTGTATTTATGTTTTCAATTAAAAATTTAATTAAATCAATTAAAAATGCAAAAAAAATTTTAAACTGAATAGAAACAAAATTTTTAAAAAGGCATGAAATTTTGTTTCTTCGGTATGGAATTAACAATGTAAACGTAGAAATAAGCGAGACAGAAACTCACCACATTGATAGATATTTTAAAACACTAGTTATACGCCTAAGTATGTCCAAAACTAAGTCTGGATTAGATGCCACTTCATAAAAAGCAACACAAAATCTTGGAGATGAAATTTTTTCCCTGCTGCTTTGCTTAATGGAAGAACAGGCAACTATTATTTGCCGGTATAATAAAGAGATTAAGAAAACGAAAGCATTGGGGTGGTACCTGCGGACTTCGTGTTATTAACTTAAAAATTATAGTTTATGAACTATTTCAGCCCTTTTAATTTGTTGTACTGGATGACTAAGCAGATGACTTTTTTTAACGCAAATATACCAAAGTAGATAAATGCCAGAATGCTATTGAGGGATACAAATTTTCTAAAAATGCTGTAGTATACACAATTCGCGTCTTTTTCCTGCTTTCTATAAATAAAATTTTTCTAACAAATTTAGTTAGAAATTAAAAACAAATGAATTTAAATTAATTAATTAAATCATTTGTTATACCCCCCGGGGGCACATTTATCAGTCTTGACTTGTGCTGCTGGGGGTATAAGGGAGCCCAGTCCACTGAAGGCAAGCAGAGTGTTAACTGGAAGCCCCAGAGTTCGGATAATTGTCTCATTAGTCTTTTAGACTGATTATTGAGGTTGGCCCTTCGGGAGTATAGTGGTGGCTGTGTGGCTGTGTGTTTCACGGCCCCTCATGAATTTGATCATCTCACCTTTACTGAGAACAACGGGTGAATAATCCGGATCAGTGTTCTAGACTAGGAGTTGGTTAGTCTGCAGCTCTTCAGCAAGGAGTAGTGGTTTGCAACCCTGCTTTGTAACCGCTGAAATTGCAACTAGGAATGACCTGATGCTTGAATTAATCCTCGGCTTCATGAATGACGTTGCTTTTCATTCCTAGTGGTTTGACCACCATCTGACTAAGGCTTACAGCCATGCGCAGAAGTAAATCTTATCACGCATGGCTGGCTACTTAACTGCTGATTGTCGTGAAACTATCCGATCGGGTTTGACCACTGGGAATGAAAAGATTAAGTCTTATGGTCAGGTGCAGATGTAAATCTTATCACGAAATTCATTTGTTATATAAAAATTAGTTGAACAAATAATTTTAAAAATTACAAACAGTATTAAAAAATTTATTTAAAAAAAAAATATTTACAAAACATCATTTCAGTAATTTTCAATATTTTAAAAATTAGTAAATACAGCTTCTTTTAACTGATATTTGAGTAGTGAAAGCTTAATAATCCATTCTCCAGTATATTAATTATAAGTTATCTTAAAACTTTCCCATTTAAACAAATCTTATTCTAGATAAGTCGAAGCTATTTATTATTGTATTTAATGTATTAAATTAAGCTTTTTAAATTAATTTATTTACAAAAAATAATTTCTATTTCATTTTGCTTCCTTGGTTTTCTGCTCTTTTTTAATCTGTTATTTAGTGATATTAAATATCATAATAAAAGTTTAGTTCTAAAAGCAAATAATAAGTGACATTAATTTATTGTAGTCCTCAATAAACTTTATAAGTCTTTAGCAAAAAATACCGATAAACAACGACAATAATAAAGTTTATACGTTAAAATAAAAAAAAACTCAGGTCTTAACATATGGGTATTTCCATACATGAAACATATAAATAGTGTTAATTAAGTGGAAACATTTTCTTAATTTCTTTCGATAGTTTCAATTATATATTTGTGAAAAACCAGTGATCAAAAAAATAAAAATTGAGCCAGCTGGAGAACTTAAAGGAATTACTCTTTTGACACACAAAGCATGGAGAACGCATAGTCACAAAAGAGCCATAACTATACATTATTGGAACAGTTGAAATTATAACTGCAAAATTTTTCTTTCAATAATAATTATCACAATAGAGTAGTATCTCTCGTTCAAGGTATGAAATGCCAAAAACTTTAGCTTAAAAACGACATTTTTTTTGTTTTTAAACTTTTTTTTTTTACAACAACAAAACTGGTTCAAAAATATTTTAAAAATACGTTATAATTTGTTTTTTAATTTACCAGTTTCTTTTTTGGCCTTGCTAATGTAAAATAATTAAACAATAATTTTTATTTAGTCGGTGTATTGGCTTAAAACTTTATTGTTTAACAAGCTAGCAGTCTAGCTCGCTTTTAAAGAATAAATACTAATTCTTACTTCTAATTTATTTATAATAAATGCCTAGAATTATTTTTATGCTAAAATTTGGAAAATAATTTAATTTAGCGAGTAACTATTAGTGCGTTTGTATGTACTAACATTTGCAATGTAATAAATTTGTGAACTAACTGGTACTCACAAATAATTGTTGTGCATTGTCCAGGTTTGAATGCATGTGAGAATTTCTAGCTTTATTTACATATACATATATGTTTGCCTGTGCACATCTACACTTGATATATAACACCCTGCATGTTTCTTTTTTTTTTAAGAGAAGTAGCACTTCAGGCAACAATGCCTATTTAGTCAAGTACCGTGCCACATTCTTTAGGAAAGGGATAGAGAATAGATGAAACAGATGGTGAAAGTAGGACAGTCGGAAATTAACTGCCGTATATAAGACAGCACAGCGACCAGTGACTATGCCTTCATCGCTGAGCAGCTCGAAAAAAACCATGATCTTCGTTGGGAATCGAACCCACAACCCCCATATTTACAAGCTAGTACACTACCTACTAGCCTACAGGGGCACAGGTTGGTATGTAATATGTACCAAGTTAGTGAACGCTGCTAGTGTGAATTATTTAGAGTGACATATGATGTTTCATAAATGATTTAATGATTGCATAGGCAATGACAACAATTAAGTAACACTACACTATACCGTTATAAGTAACTATGCAGGTACGCTACACTAATGTAATATTCTAGTGTGTAAGGCAAAATATTTCTTGGAATTTTTGATAAGTTTGTAACTACATTTTCCATCAGCTGCATTGCATTCAAATAAAAATTATTCTTCTCGATTTTTTACTAAAAATTTAAAAGTTTTTTTTTGGAATTCTTGGTAGAATTATCCATATAAGAAATAACAAAAGAAATCATTATCCTCTTAATATAATAAATAATCTTTTATATCTTGTCTCTTTATTATTGTCTTTGTGAAATCTGTTAACAAAAGAAATTATTTACAATACTTTTTCAACTACATACATACATACATATGTCTAAATATGCCTGTGTCTCTGCTTATATGCTCACATGTGTGGCGGCCTCCTCCTCTCTTTTTTCCAACTGTTATCAATATATGATAAATGAGAAACAATTCCATGGGAAAGATAGCATTGAGACATGTATTTTCTTTGAATGATTTTATTGTTCTCTTATACAATACTTGGGGAAATAATTGATAACTGATGAATATACATAATATGAACTTTAATCTCGATAAAGCACAGTACGGAAAATGATTAATTATGCTACAGAATGTAACAAAAGAAAATAATGTCAAAGATCAGATGAATAACACAATAAAGTCTATTGAACAACACCATACAAAACAAAACACGAAATATAATATAAAATGATATTTTCATCAAAATTAATTTAATTTAGAAAAATTATAAATAAAATCATAAATTGTGAAAAACGACTTTATTGAAATGAAAATTATTAATTATTTTTTGGATTTTTATTAATTCGTCAAAAAAAATCAATTATGTATCACATACTATTTTATACCATTTTATTTCTCCATTAAGCCATCGCTGCTTCATATCCTGTCGCCCGGTAATTCAAGGTGGAGTTTATTTATTTTTTTTGTGTATCATAATGTTATTTATTGAATCTTCTAAATTAGTAGAACTAACAATAAGTAGATAAATCTGAAATCTAAAAGTAAACATTATCTTTATGTCTAGCCAATGCCAGCCAAAAAGTTTTAGTTAACAAGAAATAAAAAAATAAAAAGAAAAAAAGAAAAACACTAGAAATTACTTATACTAATGGTCCTAACGTCTCTCCTTTTCAGACAATTGTAGCCTCTATCATTTAATATATTACGTGCCAAAATATTTGGATGAAATTCCATTTTTGTCAAATATTTGGATGCGTACTTCTGTATTTCCTCTCTTACAGAGGGCACTTTCAAATCCTTGTGAATGTTTGACTTTTTCACATACCATGGGGCAGCAGTTATGAGTCTGAGGATTTTGTTCTGCTTCTTTGTATCCGTTCAACATTTGACACTGAGGCAGTGCCCCACATTTGAATTCCATAGCTCCATATTGGCTTTAGATTAGACTTGTAGATCAAAAGTTTGCAGTCCAGACTGAGAACAGAATTCTGACCAATTAGCCAGTTTAATTGAACAGTTTTAAGTCTTATTTGTTAGACGCCTATCAGGGTGCATACCGAGGTACTTGACGACCGAACGTTGAGGTATTGTCTGATTATTTATTGTGATAGGTGGGCATGTACTCCTGCGTAATGAAAAGTAATATGAATGCACTTCTGTTCATTAATTTTTATTCGCGATTTTCTTAACCATTTTTCGACTTGAAACACATGACTTTGAAGACGTAGTGAAGCTTCGTGGAGTTTGGCTTCTCTTTTATTATTTCCGAAAAGATGGGCAAGATGGTGCAGAAAACACTGTCAAATTTTGAGAGCATGACTACAAAAACTTACGTCTTCCTATGCCAAATAAAATAGAATAGAATAGAATAGATAAAAGATCTTACAATACTCAAATATAAACAACAATATCATTTTTGTTAATTTTTGAATAGTACAAACTGAATATTTCTTTTAATAATCTAAGAATTTAAAAAACTTTGTAACGCATTTGAATTTAAAAAAAGTATTCGAAGTTGTAACTACTATTTATAACTATTAAGCAGAGAAGGGAAAAACGTTAAACTCTTTACATTGTAAATTATACTTAAGCTGAAAGTCCATACCACGCGTTCTACGCGTACACGCTTTATACGCGTCTGTCAAACGCGTCACAAGCGCCATGAAAAAATTTCAGCTGTTTTTGACGTTGTATTATTTATGTTATTTTGATTTATCAAACGTTGGTGCAAAAAAACCACTCACTTCCCTTTCCAAAAACAAGGGACGCACCCAAAAGTGTCTTCTTTTCTCTTGAAGTTTTCCATAGGTCCTCATTACACAAAATATCATATGCACAAATTCAATAAATTCTGTAAATTCTTGAAAAATTTCAATTTCACTTTTCATTTTTGCAAAATTTTTTTTTATTAGATAAAATTATTTACACCACAACTGATCATAACAAAAAACTTGGCGTATAAAAAGCGCTGCATGTAACTTGAAGTTTGAAAAGCGTAGAACGCTTAAAAAGCATCAAACGCATACAAAACGTGTGCGTGTAGAAAGCGTGGTATGGACTTTCAGCTTTTAAATGAAATGTAATAAATGTAAATAAATGAATTAAATAATGAATGAATGAAACAAGTATTTGAAACTAAGTTTTTAGGGCAATAATAATTCTCATATGGTTGCGAAGGTGCCCCTGTTGGCTACTAGGTAGTGTACTAGGTTTTATTCATTACAAAAATAAAAATTTACTGTCGGTGAGGCTGCTCGGCGATGAAGGCATAGTCACTGGTCGCTGTGCTGTCTTATATACGGCAATTAATTTCCGACTATCCTTCTAATCTCACCACCTGTTTCATCTATTCTCTATCCCTTTCCTAAAGAATGTAGCACGATACTTGACTAAATAGGCATTGTTGTCTGAAGTGCTACTTTGGTTAAAAAAAAAAATAAAATAAAAAATTATTCAGATATTTCTGAAAAAAAAAACATTTGAAGCCACAGAAATAATAACGAGCGTTATCATGATCATATAAAAATTACTGAAATGGAAAAATAAATTTCAAAAGAAGAGCTGTGTTAACTTGCCATTATGAGCATATGAAAGGATTAGCTGTGAAACGATGTAATACTGCCCTCATTTTTTGATATTTATGATGCTAACTGACGCTTGAATAATTTAAAAAAATTATCCAGATATACTTTACAAATCCGTCATCAATTCAGCGATGAGGCTTATTATAAGTTTGGAAAAGCAATTTACATGAGATCCTACAGACTCCATTGCAATCAGAAAAATTTACCGTGTTTATGCTGGTATCATCATCTCTTTAAATAGATTCAATGGTAAATTGTTATTGCAACATGGTGAATGAGTTTTTTATTAGAAAGTATGGATAACATTGATTCGGTTATGAATAGGAAGGAGCTATATATCAATCAATCGTAAGCTGGTTAAAGCAAATTTTGGCTATGAATTGATTTCTTTAATTGAACTTACTAACTGGTTTCCAGGATTGTATACCTTGACACTCCTACACTATTACCTATAGAAGCATGTGAAATAGTTTTTTTAGACCAGCAACAATTGATGCTCTAGAGGTTACTGTTGTTCATCTTATTCATGTTATTGTGTATGGCCAGAAATGTTGGAATATTAAGGCATATGCCCGCAGTGATTTTCGTATTTTAAAGTCAGGTATTGAACTTTCAAGCAAAAAAACAATTTGTTTAATACTTTGTGCTATTTTGTTAACAATTAAATATATTCCAATATTAACCAAAAACAATAATTTGAAATATTGTTATATCCTTTTTATAAAATTATTTCATATTCAAGGCCTGAAAATTTATTTCAAATTATAATTTAATTTCAAAAAAATATACTAAATTAAAATAAATTTCATTAAATATTAAGACTCTCGTTGTTTTGTTAACAATAAAATGTCATTTTTTTTAAATTTTTTTAAATGTTTTTATATAGAAAATATTTTTTTTTGGAAAAGGTTTCAAATAAAATTATATTAAAACAAACGTTGACATATGTAATTTAGTTTATGGTTGGAAGGAGCAGAGTAAAGTTTGAAGGATTCAATACAACAAAAAGGAAGAGAGACAGAAAATGTTTAAACAAAATAAAAAAAATAAAAAATGAAAGCAAATACAAATTAAATTTGTAAAGTTTTTGCGAATTTGTATAAATTTTGTTAGTGAAAAGTATATAAAAATAATAGCAGGACACACACACACACACATATATATCCTGTTGAGCACAACAATATATACATATTCGTTTATTTCTCTATTTTGTTGGCTGTGAAACAGGACAAAGCAAAAACTAATTTGAAAAATTGTTTTATAACAAGAGGACAAGTAGAAACATTTAGTTTTCAAATGAAATTTTAATGAAAAAAAGGGAGTAGCAGGTCATAAACATATGCACACATATACACATCTACACATACAGAGAAGGTATTGTATGTGTAGCCGGTAAGTGGGTTTAATTCTTTTTTTGTTTTTTCTCTTTTATTTTCCCATTTGCTTATGCATTCATGTTTGTTATTGTTGTTTTTATGTGGTTTAAATTCCAAAGTATCCATAAGTAGCACTTACAGAGAAGTACACAGCAAGAGGGAGGCTTAATTGTCATTAAAACACTTTACATAAGTTTTTGTGTGTTTGGTTTTGTGTGTATGTTTGTGTGTTTGTTTTTTATTTCTTGTTTTATTAAAACCTGGACACAGAACCAAAAAAAAAAAAAAAGAAAAACATTTGTAGACAGACAGGTAAAATGTTATTTTGGTTTAGTTAAAAGTAAATTATATAAATATATTTAGTTTTATTTCGGTTTTTGTCTTTTTGCCGGGTAACTACGGCAACACTTTCTCATATAAAATCACTATCAAATGCACGCTCACACTCATACTTTAGCAGAGATGTCCGCATTTATAAAAACAAATTATCAACACATGTTACACTTGAGTGTCAAACAAAAAAATAAAAAAAAAATACTTTTAAGGTGTTTAAGGGAATTTTAAATGAAATTATTTTCGGGTTTTTCTTTATTTCTTGTTTGGCTCTTATTTAATTGCTCAAAAGTTTGTTTTATGTAATTTGTTAAATTTGTCTTTTAGTTTGCATTGCTATTTGTGGATGGCTTTGATATTTCTGAAGTCAATATATTTATAATTTAACTGTTACGCGTGTAAAACAATGGGACACTTTTTTAGCAATACGATCTTTATTTACTTAGAATCATAATAGTTAAAAATTATTGCACTCATTTTTAATAACTTATCACTTTGACCGTTTATTTTTAAATCTTTTACAACAACATTTCCATTGTAGTAACTCTATCGTTACTACAATGGAAAGTGCTCTAATGAAATTAGGGAACACGATTTTCGTTGAAAGCACATCCATTTGTAGTTGATTGGCCAGTAAATCGCACTACGCATTACAGGGAAAATTCGTTTTTTAGCAGAACAGTCCGTATGTGGAAAATAAAATCCCTCCGGAGATCTTTCCTGTCACTTTCAATCTGGGAAAAATCAAGCTGAATGTCCACAGACACTCCTTCCCGTAACCTAATTTCCTAGTTCTGGCACCATGCTTTGCATATGTAGGGGTCATCCTCTGAGTGCTGGTCCGAAAAAAAACCCTATTAAAGGGTCCGCCAAATAACTT
Organism: Trichopoda pennipes; assembly: GCA_030448955.1. NCBI lineage: Eukaryota > Metazoa > Arthropoda > Insecta > Diptera > Tachinidae > Trichopoda > Trichopoda pennipes. The sequence continues at coordinate 165,631 of JASKUP010000408.1, forward strand.
TTTTTTTTGTTATAAACGCTTTAAATAAAACTACTGAATATTTTCTCAAATTTCTTTTTTTATTTGAAACTACCATCCTTCCGGTTAATAATGGAAAATAATTTCATTCAAATGGCTGTCTCTGCTAGGCATGCAGTAGCCTACATGATTGGTCCCTCCTCCCTCCCACTTTCCACCTTCCTGTAACCCAATTTCCTAGTTCTGGCACAATGCTTTGCATGTGTAGGGGTCATCCCCTGAGTGCTGGTCCGAAAAAAAAATCAGATCTCTTTGCATTCCCGAGGAGTATATAACCCCCGAGGAGTACATATATGCCAACGCGCTCTCTGGCAACAAGGGCGGATATCATCATCATTATAATGGTGTTTGATGACACGTTATTTATTGTAAAAATTCCTGTGGGAACGCTTTTATTGCGTAAATATTTATTTCATGTCTTTAAGAAGAGCAAAGCGAAAAGTTTGATAGTTTCACTAGATCCTTGAGCCAAAAATGTTTATATTTGAATGGAAGTTTCCTAAAGCAATATGAATCCTTTGCCGATAAGTTTATTAAGTTTATTATTAAATTGATGTCAACAGAAATCCTGTTGTCTATTGTAGTACATTTTATTAAAAAACAAATAACGTGGCGTTAGACTTTCTCATTATGCAAATTACATTTTGGTCACTTTTAATGACATTTAGACTTTATTTATGCAGTAAAAGAGAGTCGCTAAACCTTCATAAAATTAAAATGTACAAAGAAAAAATGGTTTTTGTCCATAATATTCATTCTTCTTTTTAATACTCGTTACGTGAATTTCTTAACCATCCAGATTTTTATCAACAAGAATTTAAATTTTTAATATTAATCTTGTTAGTTTTGGAAAAAAAAGCACATAAATAATACTTTACTTTACTATTATTATTTATTTGTAGCTAAATTTAAATGCAGTAAAAAGAAAAAACAAAAAAGAAAATGTCAAGTATTTGTTTTATACATTTATTCTTCTTTAACTTCCTTTATGATGGCTTAGATACATAATGTAGAAGAAAGAAAAACTATCCTTTAATAACGATTATCCCATTTGCATAATATGACAGCAAAACGACAAATAACTAAAACTAGACAAACTAGAAAAAGTTATACGACAACAAATACTTTAGATAATAATGTTAAAGATAAATAACATCAACATTATTATCTACAGCACCATCATCATCATCATCATAATGATCTTTATAAGCACAAACTTCATGAGGGCAAAACGTGAAAGCCTGTCTAACTATCTCTCATACACGACATTATAATGCTGGCAATAAAAACTAAAATAAAATAAAAATATAAAAATAAAAATAGGAAATAAAAAAATTTATAAAAAGAACAAAGCTAAATTTCATCTTTCTAAAATGTAAATAAAATTCTACAAATGGAGGGCATCACAAAACATGAGTTAAAAACAACTTAAGAAACAGAAAATAAAATAAAAAAAAAATTTTTATTTCCTACTTTTCTGCTTCTTTTGCTCCTGCAACAAACAGAAAATTATTTCCAAGGCGGAAATAATGCAACTGCAATGAAAAGTAATAAAACAAAAAGAATTTGAAAAGACACAAGATCCTACAAAAAAAGGATAATTAAAGTCACAATAACACAATCTAAAGTACAGTTAATAATACTCGGCGCTAGAATAGAAAAACACATTCGTTGTGACAATAAAAACTGGACATTAATCGTCGTATTAATTTTAATTTTTTATTAATTAATTTTAAAATATTGAAAATCCTTTTGAGTAAAATTTGAATTTTAAATCAAGCAAATGAGTTGTTTCTTAAATTAAAAAATCGAAGGAAAAAATAATATACATATACATATATATGTGTATATTATATATATATATATATATATATATATATATATATATATATATATATATATATATATATATATATATATATATATATATATATATATATATATTATAAACTTAAATATAAACTTAAATATTGGAAGGGTTGAAACGGTACCCCCCAATTATTTTTCGTTTTGACTGTAGAAAAAACTATTTAAAATGAGCGACGGATCCTTCAGAGTAAAATATGAAATTTTTCATAAATTAATTTTGGGTTAAAAAATTTGTTACTTTTTCACTTTGATAAAAAAAGTTGTTATACCTGCAGTACCCCGATATCTTTCTATAATTGGGATGTGAGAAATGCATTAGAAACGATTAAGTTTTTATTGATTTTTTATATTAATTTAAATGCATTATTTTTTAATTAAAAAATTATTATTTATAAATTCTGTCCAAAAAAAACAACTTTCTATTACAAAACACTATAATAAAAAAATTACGAATTTAACAACACATATAAAACAAAAAACATTTAGTTGCGTTAATTTTCATTTTAAATATATTTTTAGGCAAGCTGAATACATTTTTCTGCGTTCTCCTACATACAGCAATAAATATTTAAATATTGCTTTTGCCCTTCCTGCACTGTTAGGCGTCCATGAAATTATTGCATTATTGTTTTTGATCAAACTGCTTAAAAGGATTCACCGTTTATCTGCCCAAGCTGGTGGTACTTTGGTGAAAAAATTTCTGTATTTTTTAAATCTATCATTCATTCGATAGTTTTTAGGGAAACAAAAATCGCAACGTTTTTCATCTATAAAAAATAAATAACGAAAACAACGTATTGAAAAAGAACTCAATAGTTTGAAAATCTTTACCAAAGAATGAGCAAAATAATTCTTCTTTTGATGGAACATATCAGTTTACATTTTCCCAATATTTCTTTTTGCCTCTATATCAACCACATCCCCAAAAAGGAATACAACGGCTACATTTTAGTTAAACAGTAAAAATGCTCCCAAATTTTTGTAACCAGCTTCCGCAATTATGCATTAAATACACTCATTGCTCTAAATCATATGGCTTGGTATGAGGCTATTACAGCTAAGTAGCATTGCTTCGGTGATTTAACGTAAGTTATCGCACTGAAAACAGAAACTTCTTGCAAATCCATTTTCCCTTTTTTGGTTAATTTTAGCTAATCACGAGACAACAACTTAGGTGCCCCTGTAGGCTAGTAGGTAGTGTACTACCTTATAATACTGGGGTTGTGGATTCAATTCCCAACAAAGGCCTTGGTTCTTTTCACTACAAAAATAAAAATTGACTGTCGGTGGAGCTGCTTAGTGATGAAGGCATAGTCACTGTGCTGTCTTCTACGACAGTTAATTTCCGTAACTATCCTTCTACTTTCACCACCTGTCTCAACTCTTCTCTATCCCTTTCCTAAAGAATGTAGCACGGTATTTGACTAAATAGGCATTGTTGCCTGAAGTGCTGCTTCTCTTTTTAAAATAAAAATAAACAAAAACATTTAATTGTGTAAATAGCTCTCACCAAACAACGTGCTTGATGAATAGCTCCAGGAGGTTTTATTTTAAATATTTTGTTTTAATTTTCACTTCAAAATAATATCGAAATTTTAATCAATTCACGCTAATCTTCTCTTTCAATTGGATCTTTGAGTTTAGAGACATAGTAAATAACTAAAATGTCAGTCCCTGATCGTTGTTAATACAGGTTTGAAATGGAGTTACCATTGCGAATGTTACTGGTCCTTATATCATTCAATTTTTTTTTTTACATTTAAAGATAGGTACTTCTGCACTAATAGTAATTTAAGGATTTTATTTTTTTTAAAAACCAATTCGTTCTCACACACCTCATGTTGTATTTCACTAATTTCATCACAAATAGTTTGTTTAAGTTGCTCAAGCGTTTTTGGTTTGTTTGCAGAAACCTCGCTTTTCAGATATACCCACAAAAAAAAGTCCGGCGCAGTCAAATTAGGCTACCCTCGAGCCAATAGCATCACCATTTCTTGAAATAACTTGTTATGAAAGAGGTTATGCAGTAATGCCATTGTAATCCTGGCTGTATGCGACGTGGCACTGTCTTGTTGATACCACATGTTAATTAAGCCCAAAGCATGCAAGTGTGGCGTTAAAAAGTTTTCAATCATATCACGTTATTGCTGCCCATTAACTGTTACTGTTATGGCTATTCTTCTTATTCACGCATCCATTCAAATATGCCTCGGCGATCATTATGATTTTTTCATGAAAATCGGTGATAGATTTTGATAAAACGTTTTAACGATTTAAACACGTTGGTTATCGAATATTTTTCCATAATAAAGTTGCCACGTGTCCACTTCACGACTACCAAATATGAACTGTCAGTTATTTGAATTATATAATTCAAACTTTGAAAATTTTTTCATGACATGCGGACAATTCGAGCCCTGGCTAACATTACGTACACTAGGCTAGAAAAATGCAACAGTATTACCAACAGTAACTTATATTCATACACTTAACTAAAAGCTCTTGAAAATTTTACATGACCTATTAAGCGAAGAAGCAGAAAGCAACTTAAAGCTGCCAATAATAAAGTTTAAAAACTCAGTTAAGGATTGGTTAAAGGTTATTATAAATAGCATTAACTGGCCTTAAATTTCTTTAAATAAAGCTTTTTATAATTTGCAAGCAAACGTTGAAAAGTTAAAATATAAAAGTTGTCCAGTAGTATGTAGCGAGGATAAATTAAAAATGAGAAGAATGGTTTAGTTGTATTAAATTTAATTATTTATTCCTGAGCTCCTCAATTAGAGCTCGAAGGTATGTTTATTAATTAATAATAATTATGATTATCATTGCTTTATTCTTAATTTCTACAGCTTATATACTAACAATGAAAATAATCTAGATTCTAGTTTTGAGTGACGTCACTCCATTCTTACTTCATATTCTTATACTTAACTACATATATTAATATAAATATTACTAGGTTATCATAAAATACTGTACAATGACATGAATGTATTTAGTGTAACCATTAACAAAACTGACCTACAAATATAGAGAAACTCAGCGTCATCAAAAATACTTCCACATGAAGTGTCCCCATTAATGCCCATGCATAATATAGTAACAACAACAATACAGTATAATTAAATTATGCTGATGATCAATAAATTGGTTACTATAAGTTATTCGATAATATTTATTAATACAAATGTATTGGCAATTAAGGTCTCTTTGTTTCTCTACTTATGTGTCAATCATGCCAATTGGTTAATCACACTACACCTCCACTTTTTATAAGAATGTTCATATAACGTGAGTTCTATGGACATTCTTTTACAATTATGTTAAATATTTATTTATATTCATTTATGATATAATTCTTTAAATGTTACTATAATTTTAATTGTAAATAATTTATTTATGATATATCTTAAGTCTATTTTTATGAACTATTTGTTCTTTGTTATTTTTCTTATCAACTATTGTTACATTATTTCTTAAATCTATTTTCTTAATTTTAAATGGACCCTTATATTGATTATCTAACTTATGACCTGAATTATTCTTAAGTAAAACTAAATCTCCTAATTCAAAATTATTATCTAATATACTCCTATCGTAATTTTGTTTTTGCTTTAACTTATTTCTATCTAACAGTAATCGCGCTCTCTTAAAAGCTATTTCTAATCTATACTTTGCTTCTTTGGCATAGTCTTCCATATTGTATAATGGAGAAATTTTGTCTAGTTCAGTGAATTGCGAAAATGTATTTGGACATTTTGTGAAAATTAATTCATAAGGGCAGTAACCATGTACCGTTGATGGTGTTGTATTGAAACAATATGTGAAATATTTTAACCATTCATCCCAGTCGGTTCTATCTATTGATATATATGAACGTATATATTCATTGAAAGTTCTATGACTTCTTTCTACTGTACCTAATGTTTGATGATGGTGGGCTGTTGAATTTAATTTCTCAATTTTTAGCAATTCACATAATTCCGTTAGTATTGAATTCTTATATTCTGTTCCCATGTCCGAAATGAACGTCTTCATTGGACCAAAGGTCAGTACAAAATTTTCAAAAATTGCCCTGGCTATGGTTTTCGCGTTTTTATCCGGTATAGCAATAGTTACCAAGTATTTTGTCAAATCACATACTATGGTGATTGCATACTCATTTCCCCGTACGGATTTTGGGAATGGCCCTATTGTATCTACGTATACCGTATCAAATGCCTTTATAGGCGTTGGCGTGACTGTCAAGGGACATTTCAAGTGTCTAGTCGTTTTCGCTGTTTGACACTTGTGACAAGTTTTAACATATTTAGTAATATCTCTTGTCATGTTCTTCCAGTAGTAATACTTTTTAATTTTCTGAATTGTTCGATATATTCCACAATGTCCTCCTTCTATAGGATCATCGTGATATCGCAGCATTATATCAAGAATTGCCTTAGCATTCTTATTATCAATTTGGGTCACCTTATTTAGTAGCGCTACTTTTATATTATTTAATTTCCTATTGCCCATATCTTTAAAATCATTTACTGAGATAAATTCAAAAATTTTCTCACTAGGTGCCACTTGTAATTTTCCAATTTTATGTTTATTGGCCACTTCTTCGAGCCTTGGGAAAAATTGTTCTAAATCAAAATTCCCATTAATAAACAAATCATCTATTCTTAGGTTTGCCATTATAGATTTTCCTCGTTTAATGTAACAACGAATTGGAGTAATCTTTAATTTATTAAATTTTCTAACATCAGAATTATTAATTGGCATATATATTTTGGGCTGTTTATCATCATTATCATTATTATTCTCCGAATGCTGTTTAATTGTTGTATTACTATCTAAATTACGCCTTTGTATTGAAGATCTGGTTGTTACTTTTAAAATTGACTTCGTCTTTGAACTAATATCCTTTAAGTCCGCTATCGTTATTCTAGATAGCGCGTCTGCGACATAATTGTCCTTTCCCCTAAGATATTCCACCGTAAAGTCATATTCCTCTAGATCAAGTCTCATCCTTGTCAATTTGGAGCTAGGGTTTTTCATTGAAAACAGGTATGATAGCGGTCTGTGATCAGTGCGGACAAGAAAATGTTTCCCATATATGTATGGTCTAAAGTGTGTCATGGCCCAGTGTATGGCCGTTAATTCCTGTTCAATTGTGGATTTGTTACTTTCACCTTTGGTGAAAGATTTTGAAGCATAGGCTATTGGCAGTTGTTTACCTTCATACTCCTGTGTTAACACCGCTCCACAGGCATGTTTACTTGCATCTGTTGTTATGCAAAATTCTCGCGAGAAGTCTGGATATTGTAGCAATGTTGGCCGCATCAGTGCTTGTTTCAAATACCTGAAAGAACGGTCGCAATCTTTAGTCCACTCGAATTGGACACCTTTCCTAGACAGTTCTGTAAGGTGTCTGGAATATTCCGAGAAATTTTCAATAAATCTTCGGTAATAGTTGCAGAATGCAACAAATCTTTTCGCCCCATCCGCGTCTTTTGGCACCGGATAGTTTTGGATCACCGAATATTTACTGTCGTCAGGCAATATTCCCTGGCTTGTACATTTATGACCAAGATAAGTGACCTCTGTTCCGAAAAATGAACACTTTTCGGGGTGTAGCTTCAGGTTATATTTCCGACATAAGTCAAAAACATCCTGTAAGTTTGCAAGCATGTGTCTTTCTGAGCATCCCAACACTACCAAATCGTCCATCTACAGAAAAGCCTAGTTTGGCTTTAAGCCACTGAAAGCAAGTGTCATCATTCTTTGAAAAGAATTTGGTGCTACCTTTAATCCGTATGGTAACCTGGTAAACCTATATGAGCCATTGTTTGTTGAGAATGACGGTAAGGTTCGTGAGTCTTTTTCTAAATTAATCTGGTGAAACCCGGACATTAAGTCAAGACATGAAAAATATTTGGCTCTACCTAATTGGTCTAGAATATCATCTATTCTAGGCCATGGGAATTTATCCGCTATCAATTTCTTATTGATTTGTCTGTAATCAACCACAAGTCTCCATCTTTTACTCTCCGTATTTGGGAGTGACTTTTTTGGCACTAGCAGGACTGGACTATTGTATTCTGATTGCGATGGTTCTATTATTTTATCTTTTATTAGTTTATTAACATGTTTATCTATTTCCTCTTTTTGTGTGTATGGTGTTCTGTAATTTTTAATATATACTGGGTTATTATCTTTAACCCTCAACCTTTGTGTATAGAAGTTATTACTCGTGATGGCTTCATTTTCTAAACCAAAAATATCTGTGTAATTTGAACATAATGTAGTTAGAGTCTTTTCGAATGGTGCCGGGAAATTTTTACGTAAAATGCTTAATATTTCAAGCTTTCTATTGTTGTTAACATTTTTTGCTTTAAATTTAGATATATTGTAATCACAGATGTTTTCGGTTTTGATTTTGCCTTGTTTAATTACTGCAATTGTGTCATTAGTATTTAAAATACGAACAAATGCTCTGTCAGTTTTTACCAATGTGTTTGCAATAAAAACACCTTTTGTAATTTCCTGGTTTGGAACCAAAAGTTCTCTACTGGATCTAGGTACGTTCACTCACCTCAGATCTAGGTGGCAAAATTAACTCAGAACAGTTATTCGTGATGGGTATTTTGATGGTGTACCCCTTGGAGGGTCGTAAGACAAGGTGATCATAATCATTATTGAAGTTAAGAATGCAATTGAATTCCTTCAAGAAGTCCATACCGATTATTCCGTCACAAGGTACAGGAAAATCAGCATGTACAATTTGAAAATTATGGCCAATAGAAAAACCTTTGAGCCGTATATTCAACAATGCACTTCCCATTGACTTGATCTTACCCTGTCCTATTCCACTTAGTGTTGTTGTGTTATTAATGTTAATTTGTTTGTGATTGACATGATTTGCTTTTATAATTGAAATATCTGCCCCGGTATCTACGAGCAATGTAATTAATTCAGTGTTGTTATTAATTTGTGCTTCAATGAATAAGCCCAAATTGAGGTTAAGGTTGTATAAGTTATGACTTGTATTTATCTTAGGGGAGCCTAACAGTTTTCCGGAGTTTCATTAAGTGTTCCTATGTTACGTCTGTTGTTATTTCTTTGTTTATATTCCGATTGTTGCCTCGCCATAATTATCCTGTCCACGGAAAGGATTTCCTCGAAATCTGTTTTCCCGAAAATTATTTCCCCGGGGAGGATATCTTTTTCTAAATTGGCTGTTGGAACCTCGAAATCTATTGAAATTTCCTCTGTTGCCATAAAAAAGGACAGTATTATTCTGACCAGTTGCCTCGGTGCAACTGTTGACGAATTTACTTATGGCATCGTTCATTGTCGTGAAACTTCCTGCCTCCATGATAAGTTTTACCTTATCGATTGTGCAGTTTTTGGTGATAGCCTTAACCGCGACTTGAGTAGAGTACTTTGCGGCTAATTCAAATGGTAGTCCATCTGAAATGTAAGCACTTTCCAACGACTTTGCTAATCCTTCAATCTCACTGCAATAGTTGGTGGCAGTTTTATTATTCTGTCTTATGTTCAGAATTTTTGCCGACAGTACCTCTACTGATTCGCCCTTGACGCTACTTTTAAGTTTGGTTTGAATATCTGCAATAGTAGATTCCTCTCCTATTAAGTTCCTAGCAGTACCCTTTAATTTTGTCTTTATAAGTGAAACCGCAACAGATTCTTGGTTTCCCTTTATAGAGTCAACAATTGACAATGAGTCCAAGAAGGTGCGCAAATTTTCAGGTTTTCCGTCGAATTCCGTGATCAGCTTTGAAGCCGTATTCAAAAAATCGACTACTGTTTGGGCCATTATTGTATCGCTGTTTGTATATGTTACTCTATAGGCTGATTCTTGATGTATTGAGTCTGGCAATTCTACCCTAATTGACTTTTTCTCTGCCAATTTTATGACCCTATTTTTTAAGTCGGTAAAAAATGCCTCAGCTGCACTTTGATGAGCTGGTGTTAATCTACCGTAGTTAACGTTCAACAAGACCCTTACTTCTTCAAAATATTGCAGAAGGCTTTGAAAATGAGTTCTTATAGTTTCATCCCTAATTGGTCTGTCGATATTTAAACATTTGTATGGGCGTTCGAAATTTTCCTTTATAAGTCTTACTTTATTGAGTATATCTTGCCAATTCATTTAAAAAAAAAATTATTTACTTTCCATACCTTATTTAAATCGCTCTGATGGTGTACTTCTTTCGCAGGGATCTTTTGTGCAGAATATATATTCTTAACAGTAAATTGACCGTATTTATTAATACTATTATTAGCAATAAAACCCATACTGAGTTTAGGTGAGCAGTATGATCTACAATCTCAACATTATTTACTACATTAGCATTCGGATTTTCAATTTTGGATTCCTTTCCTCCCATCGTTATTATTATTATTTTTATTTTTAATTTCCTAATTTTTCCTTTTCTAACTTTTTGTAAAATTTCTTGTCATTCCATTTAAAATTTATTTTCCTTAGGCTTGTAGTTCTATCATTATATATATAATAATTATTGTAGGAATTTAATTATTAATAATATCGTTTTTTTATTATTATATTACAAAGACTACTACTTTTTGTCTTGTATAACTTAAAACAATTTATAATTTTTCTTATACATATGGCTTAAATTTATTTAAAATAAAGCTTAAAAAAAACTTCTTTTATTTAAATATTTTATTTTGCGTATCAAAATATTTTGTTGCACGTATAAATATCTATAAATAATTCGTTCATCTCGACTGCAGCGAGTCAATTGCATATCCTTCAGTAACGGTGAGGTTTTTTAACCTTACAATACAGCTGCCTTAGGTGCTTATTTTTGAGCACTTTAAGGATCTAGCAGGATCGCCATGTAGCGAGGATAAATCAAAAATGAGAAGAATTGTTTAGTTGTCTTTATTTTTATTGTTTATTCCTGAGCTCCTCAATTAGAGCTCGAAGGTATGTTTAATAATTAATAATAATTATGATTAAGATTGCTTTTTACCTAATTTCTACAGCTTATATACTAACAATGAAAATAATCTAGATTCTAGGTTTGAGTGACGTCACTCCATTCTTACTTCATATTCTTATACTTAACTACATACATTAATATAAATATTACTAGGTTATCATAAAATACTGTACAATGACATGAATGTATTTAGTGTAATTATCAACAAAACTGACCTACAAATATAGAGAAATTCAACGTCATCAAAAATACTTCCGCATGCAGTGTCCCCCTTTATGCCCATGCATAATATAGTAACAACAACAATACAGTGCAATTAAATTATGCTGATGATCAATAAATTGGTTACAATAAGTCATCCGATAATATTCATCAATACAAATGTACTGGCAATTAAGGTCTCTTTGTTTCTCTACTTATGCGTCAATTATGCTAATTGGTTAATCACACTACAGTGTATTTAATTGTATTTTAGTGCATTTTCTTGTATTTTGGTGTATTTTAGTGTTTTTTAGTATATTTAAGTGCATTCTAGTGTATTATAATGTATTTTAATGTATTTATGTGTGTTTTAGTGTTTTTTTAGTATATTTAGTTTATTTGGGTGTATTTAAGTGTATTTTGGTGCAGTTTAGTGTATTTAAGTGCATTTAAGTGTATTTTAGTGCATTTTAGTGTAGTTTAGTGTATTTTAGTGTATATTTTATTAGATTTAAGTACATTTTAGTGTATTTAAGTGTATTTAAATGTATTTTAGTGTATTTTGGTGTATTTAATGTATTTTAGTGCATTTTCGTGTATTTTGGTGTATTTTAGTTTATTTCAGTGTATTTGAGTGCATTTTAGTGTATTTTACTGTATTGTAGTGCATTTTAGTGTATTTTTGTGTATTTTAGAGTATCTCAGTGTATTTTAGTGCATTTTAGTGTATTTTGGTGTAATTAAGTGCATTTTACTGTAGTTCAGTATATTTTATTGTATTTTAGTGTGTTTTAGTGTTTTCTAATATAGTTAAGTGTATGTTAGTGTATTTAAGTGTGTTTAAGTGTACTTTAGTGCATTTTAGCGTAGTTTAGCGTATCTTAGTGTATATTTTAGTATATTTAAGTGTATTTTAGTGTATTTAAGTGTATTTAAGTGTATTTTAGTGTGTTTTAGTGTTTTGTAGTATATTTTAGTATATTTTGGTGTTTTTTATTGTATTTTAGTGTTTTTTAGTATATTTTAGTATATTTAAGTGTATTTTAGTGTATTATAATGTGTTTTAGTGTATTTATGTGTGTTTTAGTGTTTTTTAGTATATTTAGTTTATTTTGGTGTATTTAAGTGTATTTTAGTGCAGTTTGGTGTATTTAAGTGCATTTTAGTATATTTTAGTGTATTTTAATGCATTTTGGGGTATTTTAGTATATTTTAGTATATTTAAGTATATTTTAGTGTATTTTAGTGTATTAAAATGTATTTTAGTGTATTAATGTATGTTTTAGTGTTTTTAGTATATTTTGGTGTATTTAAGTGTATTTTAGTGCATTTTCTTGTATTTTGGTGTATTTTAGTGTTTTTTAGTGTATTTAAGTGCATTTTAGTGTATTATAATGTATTTTAATGTATTTATGTGTGTTTTAGTGTTTTTTAGTATATTTTAGTGTTTTATAATATATTTTAGATTATTTAAGTGTATTTTAGAGCATTTTAGTGTATCTAAGTGTATATTAGTGTATTTAAGTGCATTATAATGTATATTATTGTATTTTAGTGTATTTGAGTGTATTTTAGTGTATTTTTGTATATTTAAATGTATTTTATTGTATTTTAGTGTATTTTAGTGTATTTAAGTGTATTTTAGTGTATTTTAGTGCATTTCCGTGTAATTAAGGGCATTTTAATGTAGTTTAGTGTATTTTATTGTGTTTTAGTGTGTTTTAGTGGTTTTTAGTGTATTTAAGTGTATTTTAGTGTATTTTAGTGCATTTTAGTGCATTTTAGTGTTTTTAATGTATTTAAGTGTATTTTAGTGCATTTTAGTGTAATTAAGGGAATTTTAGTGCAGTTTAGTGTACTTTATTGTATTTTAGTGGTTTTAGTATATATAAGTGTATTTTGGTGTATTTAAGTGTATTTAAATTTATTTTAGTGTATTTTAGCGCATTTTAGTGTATTTTAGTGCATTTTAGGGTATTTTAGTATATTTTAGTATATTTTAGTGTATTTTAGTGTATTAAAATGTATTTTTGTGTATTTATGTATGTTTTAGTGTTTTTAGTATATTTTGGTGTATTTAAGTGTATTTTAGTGCATTTTATTGTATTTTGGTGTATTTTAGTGTTTTTTAGTGTATTTAAGTGCATTTTAGTGTATCATAATGTATTTTAGTGTATTTATGTGTGTTTTAGTGTTTTTCAGTATATTTTAGTGTTTTTTAGTATATTTTAGATTATTTAAGTGTATTTTAGAGTATTTTACTGTATCTAAGTGTAT